>CM051375.1:12767963-13017963 GCA_028015245.1 Cardamine occulta
AAAAAAATGGAAGAATAGAGCTCTAATATCTCGTATTGAGATCAAGAAGGCAATCCGTCAAAATAAGGTTGTGCAAATCCCGGGTCTTGTAAGGACTGTATGGATCCGTACAAGCCCGGATATTGCATGGTCTCAGTTCGAGAGGAAAGGCAAGAAAACATTATCTAAGGCTTGTTCAAAATCCGGGTTCAAAAAAGCTTGTGCAAAATCTGGGTTCAAGAAAGCTTGTGCAAAATCCGGGTTCAAGAAACACGCTTGTACAAAAGTCGGGTTCAGGTTCGGGATGTGCAAAACAAATGTTAGGGAGCCTTATCCACAAGAAGCCGTCGGATTGGAGCCAAAAAATTCCATTTCAAAATTCAAAAGGGAATAGGACAAAACCTTATCTTCTTTACTTTTGTTATTTTGTCATCTTGTAAAGAGAAACCCCTAAAGGGTTTCTCTATTTATACTTGGAGTTGTGCCTCCTTTGATGCTTTAAGCCCTTTGGGGCTCCATTTTTATATATGTTACGAAATCTCTCTACTCTCTCTCTAGTTCTTATGTTTATTCTCTTTAGTTTATGCTTATTCTCTTATTCTCTCTAGATTTATGTTGTTAATCTCTTGCATATTCTCTTAGTTACTTGCATAATCTTTTATTCTCCTTAGTTGAAAGTTTTTGAAAGTTTTGAATGAAGGAACATGAAATTCATTGAAAGTTTTGTTTTGGATATGCGATTTTAGTTTAGATGAACCACACTTGAAAAGATGCTTGATTTCTATGGATTAAAGCATTTAAAGTTGTGGTATATAGTGGTGTTGACTCAAAAGAAAGAGATCCTTGTTGAATCCATGACTACGAGATCTTGGGGAATCAAAACCCTAAGGAAAACTCTAGTTAGAGAACCTTGATGAATCCAATTTCTGTTTGGGTCACCACTTTGTTACTTAAAAGAAATATATCCTTGATGAATATGTGACTAAGAGAACTTGGGCAATCAAAACCATAAGAAAACCTCTAGTAGAGAAGCTTGATGTATCCAATTTCTGTCTGGGTAATTTTTTTTTATTTGCCAAAGGAAATGAGAACCTTGGTCGCTATTTTGGTCAAATTAAACCTTGGATTATTTTCTGTTTTGAAATGTTTTATTAATTCCTTGGTCATTGTCTTAATTTTGTTTTATTGATATTTCGTTTTTGGAACATGTGTGCTTCACTCTTAGAAGTATAAATGGTGTTATGATGAATCCATAAGTGAACCATGCTCGTTTTTCATCTAGGAGTGAAGTCATGCTAGATCTTTAAGGAAATCACGCCTAAAAGATGTTTGATTTTAATAAATCAAAGTTTTAATGGCGTGAGATATTGCTTCAATTTTAGTTTCTTCTTCTCTAATGGTGACAATGAAGAGAAAATAAATGTGGTTGTGGTGAAATTCCATGAAGAAAAGAAAGAAGATGTGATCACCTTTAGCATAATCCGCGGGTTTTTCTCTTATACTCAGATCCATGGATAGCATTGGTGCCTTACTCTACTTTCTCATTCTCTTTATCCCATTAGTTCTCCAAGTCACGGTTACTTTAAAATATGCTCAAAATTGTATGTCTTAATGGTTGCAATTTGAGTAATTTAAGAGAAGAAGACGACACCTAAAGATGCTTGATTCATATGGATTAAAAAGATCAAAGGTGTGGTATATCATTTTTCAAATTCCATGGGAAGAGAACCTTGGTCATGCTAAACTCTCATGAGTAAAAGCATAAAACCATTATGAATCCAAGCCCCATTTTGATAAATTTCCAAAGGAATGAAAACCTTGGTCGCTTTTACTCAATGGAATTTTAAGCCTTTAGGCCTTGATGAATCCAAAATTTCTTTGGTTATGTTTTTTTAGACCGTTTCTAAGCATTTAAGTCATCAGTTCTTGCTCTCTAAGTTGGAATGGTCCATATTAAAATTCTTGTGAATTTAAAATACACCTAAGATCATTTTTCACCCGAGTTAAACTCATGGCTAGCTTCTTAAAAGCACTTAAGTTCATGGTTGTTTTCAAAAGATGAACATTGATCCAGGAAAATTCTGTGTGAAATTTCCAAATAAATCATTGTTCATCCCTTGTTTTAAAATGATAAGATGAATATTAGTCTGATTTCCTGCTTATGGATATGAAACAAGATATGACTTTGGTTCATCTTAGCTTTGTTAAGGATACAATTTTTGGTCCGAGTTTCCTATCATTGTGATTTGCAGATTCCTAAGACCATAATTAAATCCTGTCTCTCAAAAGAGAGTACATAGGCTTTATGATGAAGAATCATAAAGAATTCAGCCCTAACCCTTGTTACTTATTTTCCCTAGGTAAAAGTGCCCAAACCCCAAAAAGGAAATACATGAAGACCAGATTGATCAATCCAATTCATGACCAACCAATGGGGCATTATCCGAATTATCAACAAAAAGGGAGTACATTTAACGTTTACATTCATTTGAATATTTTTGAGTCTTGTGATATATTACTCTTATTTCTTTAAAGTGCAAACCAATTTTGTTTTACCTTCTTAAACCCCCACGGCAATTACTTACTGATACGAGATACGGTATTACATACCAAAAAAGGAAGTCAAAAACTTAAGAACCGACTTATGTCTACTTCTCTATATTTCCTTTTTGGTTTTATGGGGTTTAATGGTTTTCCTTTTAATATTAGATTAAGGTTTTGATAATTTTCCTTTTAGTTATGGGGTTAGGTCGGTTGTAAAGAGATATATCAAAAGAATCTCTAAACATGAATAATAGGTATCTTCCAAACATTAACCTTATTCTCAATAGAGGCTAGGGTTAAGGGAAGCTTAAGCTTTAAGCTATTCAGTTTTCTTTGATCAATCACGGCACCAGTTACAAGATCTCAATCGAAAGCTTTGGCTCATAAAAATTAGGTATCAGAGCCGACCGATTTGATGGGAGACTCAGGAGAGATCGCGAAACATCTCGCAAAGATGATGAAAGCCATGGAGGACCAGAACGCAAACTTCATGAAAGAAATATCAGACATGAGGAAGGAGTTCAATGAGAAGTTGCTTCTGATACAAACAAAGATCGAGGAAATTCAAGAGACAGCGACGGCGCATCAAACTCGCGTAAAACAAGTGGAGAGAATCCGGAAGAAGGACGTGGTGGGAGATAAAAACCAAGGGCAAGACGAGTTCCAAGAATGTTTAAGGGCAGGAAAAAAAATGAAGGGCTTAACTCGGGTGTACTATCTTCAGCGTTTCGTGGAGGTCAAGGAGTGGAAAAAGGATCTGCATCAACGACAAAAATCATTCAAGATCACGGTAAGAATCAAGAGAATATCGGATGGACAAGAGAAGATAAGAAAAAAATTCCCCTGGTGGGCCTTGGCCCCTGCATTCAGTAGGGATGGAAAGAGGTCACCGACGAGCTGATGGAAGCGGCGATTGGCCTGTAAGGCACATCGGTGATGAAACATACTCCGACTACTACTCAGGGGAAGATTTTCATGGGAGAGAGGAGATAGGAGGAGGCAGAAACGAAGAATGTAGAGGGGGACGTGGAGGCGGTTTTGCATTAACTCCAGCGAAGATAGAGTTCCCACCATACAATGGAACTACAAATGTGGTAGAATGGTTACAAAGGTACGAGGATTACTTCAAAGATCAAAAGATTTATCATGATGATGCTTGAGTTCGACAAACCACGTTTGTGTTAACAGGCCAAGCATATCATTGGAACAACAACTTACGAAGGTTGGTCACTCACAGGCTCAGCTGGATCGAGTTCAAGAGAATTTGTAAGAGCAGATTCGGCAGAGCAGATGCAGTTAACCCCGTGGGAGAGTTGTGTAACTTGCGACACACGGGAACAGTAGACAAGTATTGTAATCAGTTTACAGAATGCTTGGGAAGAGAGACGAGATTAACAGGAGACCAACAATTATGGCTATTTTGTGCGGGACAAACAGATAATTTAGGAAAGGAAGTGGAGTACTTGCAGCCTGAGATAATTTTCGAAGCTATGGAGTACGCAAGGGACAATGAGTATAAAATTTCTGGGGATAGACGAACAAGAACGTTTGGAGGGCATACAGCTCCGTCGACACAATATTCAACTTCGTTTTCTAGGCCATGGACCATAGGAGACCAAGGAATTCTGAGTGGAAAAGAGAAAGAAAAAGACTCTCGACAAACAAGACATAAACCGCAGCCGAAGGTTTGGAAAAAATTAACGGTCTCGGAAATGGCGGAAAGGAAAGCACAAGGACTTTTTTTCAATTATGACAAACCTTTCTCCCCAGGACATAAGTGTCAACCAGTATTGTTCCATATCAAGGTGGTCTGGGAAGGTGAGGATCAGGAGGATGAACCTTTCGACGAAGAGGGTTTAGAAATCTCTTTAAATGCAATGAAAAGGGAACAGAATGATGACACTTTTAGGGTAAAGGCAGAAATTTCCAATGGGACGGGATGGATCTTGTTAGATACGGGGAGTACTCATAATTTTATCAAGAGCAGTGTGGCTAAAAAATTGGGAATTACGATGCGGAAAAGATGATGGCGGCAAGTGTCAAGTTGATGGGTTTTGTAAGGATCTTCCAATGCAGATTCAAGGGCATCGATTTGTTGCGGACTGCTTTGCAATACTGTTAGGTGGTTTTGATGTGTATTAGGTATACGTTGGTTAAATGCTCTTGGACGGGTTATGTGGGATGGTCCGGAGCGAACCACAGAATTTTCTCACGAGGGAACAATGGTTCAGTGGCAAGGTGAGGCTGATACTCGAATAGAGCAAGGTGCAAATTTAAACAACATTGGTAGCAACAACATGCTTGATGAGTGGTTTGAAGAAGAAGAGATTATTTTAACTTGTGGGGAAAGTAAGATCAAAACTGGAAAAAAAAAACAAACAAAGGGTGGCGAGGATTTAAGCTCATTATTGCTACAAACAAAATCTGGAGGATTTAGCAAATTATTAATGGAGTTTGAAGATTTATTTTCTTTACCACAGGGACTCCCACCACCAAGGGCGTGTGATCATAGAATCAGTCTTTTACAAGGCACCAATCCCGTTGCAGTTCGACCCTATCGTTACCCACATTTGTTAAAAGATGAAATTGAAAAACAATGTGCGGACATGCTGAGAAGAGGAGTTATACGACCTAGTTCTTCACCTTTTTCTTCACCGGTGTTGTTGGTAAAAAAATCTGATGGGTCGTGGCGATTTTGTATTGACTTCCGAGAATTGAACAAGGTGACGGTCAAAGATAAGTTTCCAATTCCAATCGTAGATGAGCTCTTGGATGAGTTGCATGGGGCGTGTTTCTTTACAAAGTTAGATCTCACATCAGGATACCACCAAGTAAGAATGTCGGAATTTGACATTGAAAAAACAGCATTCCGAACACATCAAGGGCATTATGAGTTTTTGATTATGCCTTTTGGACTATCAAATGCACCATCGACTTGTCAAAGCCTTATGAATTCGGTGTTTCAAGGAGTACTACAGAAATATGTCCTTGTATTTTTTGATGATATTCTTATCTACAGCGCGACATCGAAGGAGCACTTGCAACATGTACGCGTGGTATTTGAGCTTTAACGGAGACATAATCTATTTTTGAAGCATTCAAAATGTTTATTTGAAAAAACGGGAAGTGGGGTATCTGGGACATGTGATTTCTTATGGGGGAGTTAAAGTCAGTGGAGCCAAAGTAACAGCTGTTCGGGAATAGCCGAAACCAACGTCAACCAAGGCAGTGCATGGATTCCTAGGCTTGTCTGGCTATTACAGGAAGTTCATACGAGACTATGGGATTGTGGCAACCCCGTTGACAAATATTCTTCGAAAAACAGGGTTTGCTTGGAAAGAGGAGGCAGAACAAGCATTTACATCATTGAAGAAGCTTTATCCGAAGCACCAGTGTTGGCATTGCCCAACTTTACTAAGAATTTTATTATTGAATATGATGCCTTGGAAAGTGGAATTGGAGCCGTACTTCATCAACAGGAGCACCCGATAGCATTATTTAGCCGAAAACTTGCAGAACGTCTCAACAAGCTAGATGCTTATGAAAGAAAGCTCATTGGCCTTGCCAAGGCAATGATTCATTGGAGACCATATTTATGGGGGAGACAATTCCTGATACAAACTGATCACTACAGTCTTAAGTTCATACTAGACCAATGCCTCTCAAGGACACCACAAATTCATTGGATTAGCAAGCTACTGGGGTTTGATTTCACGGTCGAGTTTCACTCCGGTAAAACAAATAAGGTGGCGGATACATTATCTCGATGAGATGAGAATGAATTTGAGGAAGGAGGTAGGGTTTGTGCAATTCAAGGGCCCGACTTGAGTATTTTCGACAAACTGAAAGCGGAAATCGAAAGCCAACCTCACCTTGCTGAGATCCGCAATAAGATAATCAAGGGAGAGATGGCTCGAGAATGGGAAGTTCGGGACAGGGAAAGCTTATATCTCAACTGAATCAGCTTTGGTACATGAAGTGGTGTCAGGTTTTCACAATTTCGGCCATGAGGGAGTTCAAAAGACCATGGATTGGATTAGGCGAGATTTTTATTGGAAAGGATGGAAGAAGGCGGTTCAAGAGTATGTGAGGGAATGCCAGGTTTGCCAGCGTAACAAATGGGAAACATTACAACCAGGAGGTTTGCTTCAGCCACTTCAGGTTCCAACTCAAATTTGGTCGGATATCTCTATGGACTTCGTGGAAGCGTTACCTAAGGTTTCGGAGAAGACAGTGATCTTAGTGGTTGGTTGATCGTTTTTTGAAGTACGCTCACTTCATTGCCCTGAGTCACCGGTATACCTAGTTCTGCGGCCCTAACATTTTTTCGTGAGATTGTACGCCTGCATGGCGTTCCTGAGATCATTGTGATGGATCGAGACAAAGTGTTTCGAAGCAAATTTTGGCGTGAGTTGTAGAAGTTGATGGGAACAGAATTGTGTTTCACTACGGCATATCGGCCACAATCTGATGGGCAAACAGAGATTGTTAATCAGACCTTAGAAACGTATCTTTGATGTTTGATGGGAGATGCTCCGCGGAAGTGGCTTACTTGGCTTTCGTTGGTTGAGTACTGCTACAATACGTCATTTCATACTGGGCTGAAATCAACACCATTTCGAGTAGTCTATGGAAGGGAGCCTCCTCGTCTCTTAGATTATGTGGGAGGAGTTACGAGGGTAGAAGCTGTCGATGTAGCATTAGAACAGCGCGATAAGTTTCTATCGACAGTAAGGGACCGCCTACTTGAAGCTCAACAACAAATGAAGCTCGTGTATAATAGCCATCATCGATTTGTTGAATTCGAGGTGGGGGATTGGGTATGGCTTAAATTACAACCATATCGATAGTTGACAGTGGCAAAGAAAGCTTGCACAAAACTATCACCAAAGTTTTATGCTCCATTTGAGATAACAGCTCATGTGGGAAAGGTTTCATATCGTCTAAAACTTCCGGAGGGATCAAAATCCATGATGTGTTTCATGTCTCACTACTTAAAGGTCATAAAGGGGAGCAGCCCAATGTTATCACTACATTACCACCTATGTTGCTGGGAAGACTAGCACCAACAAGACAATTGGCACTTGTCAAGGCCCATTTGAGGGGAGGAATCCGACAAGTATTCGTCAGGTGGTCTAAAAATGAAAAAGATGAGTCAACTTGGGAAGACGCAGACAAGCTCCTGGAAGCATATCCAGAGTTGGAGCTTGAGGACAAAAGAAGGAAGTCAAAGACTTAAGAACAGACTTATGTCTACTTCTCTATATTTCCTTTTTGGTTTTATTTGGTTTAATGGTTTTCCTTTTAATATAAGATTAAGGTTTTGATAATTTTCCTTTTAGTTATGGGGTTAGGTCAGTTGTAAAGAGATCTATAAAAAGAATCTCTAAACATGAATAATAGGTATCTTCCAAACATTAACCTTATTCTCAATAGAGGCTAAGGTTAAGGGAAGCTTAAGCTTTAAGCTATTCAGTTTTCTTTGATCAATCACGGCACCAGATACAAGATCTCAATCGAAAGCTTTGGCTCATAACACTTACTGAATTTAAATCCTCTATGAAGGGTTTAAACAAGGAAAGCTGGGACTGTTCTTGGTGAGAGAAGTGTTAAAGAAGAAGGGGACACATAGAGAAGAAATAGAGTGAAGAAGTCCTTGGAGCTTACATATTCATAAAATAGAGAAAAAAAGTGTTGCTCAAAGCAATGTTGATAAGAAGATCAACTCAAGGCATTCCCCAATTGGAATAAGAAGACAGATTCATCATACTCATTCACCGGATCATAAACCACGAGGACAACTCTCTAAACTCTTCTTTATTCCATCATGCTTAGTGTTACATTTTTCGTCTTGATTTTATTATATTCATTTCTCATATTTTTCATTCTCAATATTGTAATCTAAAATTCTTAAAATCCCACGGCCATTGCTTTAAAATTTTGTATCTCGTGATGAAGGTACAAAGAAGTAAGTGCCGTGACTATTCTCTCAAGAATTTTGAATGCAAACTAAAGGATCACATGAGAAGAAATGAAGTGAAGAGTCGTTGGTTCATCAGAAGTTTACTATTCGCTGAATGGCTTCCAACGCTCTGTTTGTGACAATATTTTGGGTTTTGGCGTATTCTTTTGGGAAGATGCTGCAAAGTTGTTTTGAGTTTGGCTTGCTTGGACCGAGTAATAGGGCCATGGAGAATGTGTAAATCTTCATGTCCTTGCTGCTCCAGTTCAAGCTGCTCCAGTTCATCCTCCTTGCTGGCCATGCTCTCATCACCATCGATACTATCATTGAAGAGGAAGTGAAAGCTAGCACAAGCAAGAGACCAGACAAGAAGAAGCTTAAGAAAGCTGGCGTGGCTCAAAGCTATATTTGAAGATCTTGGTACTTGAAGTATTCACGCTACTCTATCATCCTTGACTCGAACCCTCTACACCCATGGACGTTATGCTCTTTTCCTCATCATAGATTTGCTCCCAAGTGGTTTTTCCTATGATGAGGTTTTTACCGAGGTAACGCCTATGGGGTATCCAAGAATAGCCTTTTTACTGACGGCCAAGCTTGAGGGGGAGTATTGAGATCAAGAAGGCAATCCGTGCAAAATAAGGTTGTACAAATCTCTGATCTTGTACGGACTGTACGGATCCGTACAAGCCCCGCTATTGCACGGTCCCGGTTCGAGAGGAAAGGCAAGAAAATATTATCTAAGCCTTGCGCAAAATCCGGGTTCAAGAAAGGGTGTGCAAAATCCGGGTTCAAGAAAGCTTGTGCAAAAACCGAGTTCAAGAAAGTTTGTGCAAAAGCCAGGTTCAAGTTTGGTATGTGCAAAATTTGTGTTAAAATGTTCGGGAGCCTTATCCAAAAGAAGCCATCGGATTGGAGCTAAAAGAAGTCCATTTCAAAATTCAAAAGGGAATAGGACAAAACCTTATCTTCTTTACTTTTGTTATTTTGTCATCTTGTAAAGAGAAAAACCTAAAGGGTTTCTCTATTTATACTTGAAGCTGTGCCTCCTTTGATGCTTTAAGCCCTTTGGGTCTCCAGTTTTATATATGTTACGAAATCTCTCTACTCTCTCTCTAGTTCTTATGTTTATTCTCTTTAGTTTATGCTTATTCTCTTATTCTCTCTAGATTTATGTTGTTAATCTCTTGCATATTCTCTTAGTTACTTGCATAATCTCTTATTCTCCTTAGTATATTCCGCATTTACTCTTATCCCGTATTTGGGATTTCCAGCCCAAAGATAAATCAGGTTCAATTCTTCGCATGGAATGAAATTTAATGTACTAAATTAAAAGCAAATAATTTTTTAAAATGTTGTTCTTATTAAATCAATATTGAACATCTAATGCTAAATTCATAATAACACTCATACGTTTACTTGTTTACCTATTTTGCATTTGCATTTTCTATCAATCCAAAAAGAAAGTCATGAGGCAAAATATGATTGGCCAAGTGACTTTTGACTTGTATATATTTTTTAGGTTTATTACTTTTTGGGTTTTTTTCTATATTTGTTTGAAAATTCTATCCTAGAATTTACCTAAGTTCTCTCACACTAAATCACGATTAGGAAAAATAGCATTTTTAACCTCCAAAATAAAATATGCTAGCACTTTAAACCTTGAAATTATTACACTACGACTTAAAACTTTCAAACTATTTTTGCTATCACTTTAAACCTCCAAACTAATTTTCGTGTATTTTCTACAGCAAAACTAGATGGAACGGATAACCCCATATGAATCTTTTTTCGATTTTGTCACTTTCAATCTCGTCGATTTGTTCTCTTTCACTCTAAAACTTTTGAATTTTGCCTATTTTTTCGATAATGTATTATATTTTTTTATTTTGGAGTTCATTCTCTTCGAATTTCACTTTTTAGAACTCATTTTCATTCTTCGTTCTCATTATCTTTTGACAAGATTAACAGCTAATTTGGAGGTTTAAAATATTAGCAAAAATAGTTTGAATGGTTAAAGTTTTAACATAATACTTTCTAGGTTTAAATTGTTAGCATTTGTCACTTTCGGGGTTAAAAATGTTATTTCCCCCCCCCCCTATTAGATTTGGATGATTTGATGATTTAGTTGTGTTGCTTAGGACTGATCCACGTCATATCCTTCTTAATATAGATGAGTCCATTGTTAGATTAAGCCTAATTACCTTGGTTCAAATGTTATGACGTTTTGATGTATTATTTTAACCTTTTCCAATATTTCTATCATAGCTAGATATAATACCTTAACATTTTCAAATATTTCCATCTGTGGTAAAAATAATTTGTGTATCGGTCTAGTGGTAAGAAACTGCGACTGGGCTTGCGCGTGCATAAAAAAAAATTATTCAACATTCCAAATCAAAACAAACATGCAAAGATTTGGATTTAGCTAACCTCACCGTCTTCATAAATGGTGTGACTGAAAAAACACAACTTGCCAAGTTTTTTTTCTTTTTAATTTAAAATCTTGCAAGTTTCAAAATGACATGCGCGCATGGGTTTCCCATTTTTACCAGTGGAAACTCAGATAAAGCCAAGAAGACGCTTAGACTTTTCAAGAAAGATACATCTTTTCGCCAGCTTATTATTAATTAATACAGAGCTTTCAGAAATAATTCAAACCATATAATTATTTAATATCTATAACTTTTATTTATTTATTTATAATAACTAGATATCTTTTTTGAAGACATCTATACAATTGGTAGCAAATGAAAGTATTAAATTCCATTATCATAAGGGAATAAAGTACTGCCTAACCAACCATCACCGGTGATAAACTCCATTGCCGTGAAGTTAAAGGCATCTTCATAGCCCATAATGTGATAACCCGACCAGTTGATCCGTTTACCCGTTTCAGAACCCGGCCCGTTATTGTTATACTCGCCATAATATAGTGTTTCAAGTCCTTTTTCACCTTCCCATTTGCTCCAACCGGAACCGTCAATAAACTCATCAATAAAAGATTCCATTAGAACCGTTCTTGAATACTCTCTCCAAGGCCGTCCTAAATAGCTCTTCACTTTAGTTGAGCTGTTAAATAAATCCTCCGATGCAAGGATCGAGCAGTTCTGCATCGAGATCCCAGTGTCTTCTTCAGGACTGTCCCGTGACTGAGCCGTAACTACAGTGAATTGTCCTGGCATAGGCAACTTTGATACAATGTTGCAACCTTGGAAGACCACTGCCGCATTCCCAAAGATATAATCAATGGTTCCATAAATATCGCATTCGCGGTAGAATTGCCGAAATGAATGAGTGTAAAGTGTGTCTTAGTAACCATCAATGACACATCGGTATAAGGCTACAAAATCCGCGTTCACTCGTAATGCAACTGCTTGGTGCTTCTCCGGTCCTGCTGTGTTCGTTATCATTATATCCCTTGCCAAAAATCCTTCTCCCGAAACCGCTGTGACAAATCAAAGTTTGAAACCATTAGTGTGCAACGAATTATAAAAGTTGTCAAGATTTTGGAAAGGCTTTTGAATTATATTTGAGATAAATAATTAGGATCCAAAACCTACAAAAAATTTCTAACCTCTTAACTAATCACATCTTTAATTAGCCTTATTATTTGTGAAAAATAGAATCTACGACACTTTAAAAGTGTTTTAATTATTTTATATTTGTTTCATAATATAAGATGATTTAGATAAAAGTCCAGAATTATAAAAAAAACTAATGGACTGTTTTTTCTATATAAAAATAATAATTTTATATTTAATTAGAGACAATTTTATTAGTGGTCATATATATCCATAACTTTAATATATTGTATAAAAACTTGAAAACAATCTTTCTAAATTAATTTATATAGTGAAAAGAAAAATATATAAATGTTGTAAACTAGAGAGAATTATGGGGAAATTTCGTGTGGTGTATTATTGATAATGAGGTTCCAATAGAACCTTTATATAGGAATCAATACAAGAGATAAAAGGTAAATCCTATTCGGAATAGGAAAAGTATAAACCGTCTTAAGTCTCATCGGATATGGGCCTGATGGGCCAGAACTAGAGTTTGACAATCCACAATGATTTATAACACTCCCCCTTGGATGTCATAACTCTAAGAGCTCGTAATACGCTTTGGATGTTGCCTCATTAAAACCTTTCTCGGAAAATCCAGTTGGGACAAAACCGAGATAAGGAAAAAAGTACAACATTACTCCCCCTGTTCGAACATCACTTTGAATGTCTTTCAATCTTCGCGATTCCAATCTGATGTATTAACTTCTTGAATGTCGAGGTTGGTAGAGACTTTGTAAATAGATCTGCTGAATTTTCACTTGAACGAATTTGTAGAACTTGTACTTCTCCATCCTTTTGTAGATCATGCGTGAAGAAGAATTTTGGCAAAATATGTTTCGTCCTGTCTCCCTTAATATATCCATCTTTGAGTTGTGCTATGCATGCTGCATTATCCTCGTACAATATGGTTGGTTCCTCCTTTCCTTCGGTCATTCCACAATCCACTTTAATATGTTGAGTCATTGATCTCAACCAAACACATTCACGGCTAGCTTTATGCATCGCCAAGATTTCTGCATGGTTGGACGATATAGCAACAAGAGTTTGCTTCATGGATCGCCAAGATATAGCCGTACCACCGTGAGTAAAAACATATCCCGTTTGGGATTTAGCATTGTGTGGATCCGAGAGGTAACCTGCATCCGCAAAACCAATCAAACCATCTTTGTTATGGTTAGTATAAAATAATCTCAAATCTTTCGTTCCTTGTAGGTAACGAAGTATATGTTTAATCCCGTTCCAGTGCCTTTGGGTCGGACATGAGCTAAATCTTGATAATAAATTCACGGCAAAACATATATCTGGCCTAGTGTGGCTCGCCAAATACATCAAAGCTCCTATGGCACTTAGATATGGCACTTCGGGACCAAGGACGTCTTCATCATCCTTCTTTGGACCGAATGGATCTTTATCCAAGTCAAGGGATCTCACAACCACGGGGCTAGACAATGGGTGAGATTGGTCCATGTTAAATCTCTTGAGTACTTTCTCTGTATATGCCATTTGATGCACAAGGATTCCATTATTCATGTACTCAAGTTGTAACCCCAAACAAAATCTTGTTTTTCCTAAATCTTTCACCTCGAATTCTTTCTTTAGATATTCGACTGTTTGGGAAATTTCCTCAGAGGTTCCTAGGATATTCAGGTCGTCTACATACACCGCGATGATTACAAATCCCTTAGTAAATTTCTTTATGAATACACACGGATTTATGGGGTTGTTCTTATAGCCCTCTTTGACTAGATATTCACTTAGTCTATTATACCACATTCGACCTGATTGTTTCAATCCATAAAGACTTTTGTTCAACTTTATACAATGTTGTTCTCGAGAACTTTCTTTATCTTTGAGCTCAATTCCCTCTGGGACTTTCATATATATTTCATTATCCAGTGGACCATATAAGTATGCGGTTACAACATCCATTAACCGCATATCCAAATTTTTTCTTATGGCCAGATTTATTAGGAATCTAAATGTTGTAGCATCCACCACAGGGGAGTATGTCTCCTCATAATCTATTCCTGGTCTTTGCGTGAATCCTTGTGCAACAAGCCGTGCTTTATGTCTCACGATTTCATTATTTTCATTCCTTTTCCTCACAAATACCCATTTGTGTCCAACTGGTTTAATATCAAGAGGTGTCCGGATTATAGGACCAAATACATTCCTCTTCCTTAATGAATTTAACTCTACGTTTATAGATTCTTTCCATTTAATCCAATCTTTTCTCTGAGTGCACTCTAATATTGACGTGGGTTCTAGATCCTCGCTTATATCCATAATGTCAAGTGCTACCTTGTATGCAAATATTTCATCAATGTCGACATTCTTTCTATTCCATTGTTTTCCAGACATGACATAATTTATTGAGATCTCATTATTGTCAAGAACTTCAGGACCTTGAAGCTCGGCGTCCCGAGTATCAATGTTTGGTTTCTTTGGTTCATTCATGTCTAGGGTTCCAATAACCTCGGATTCTCCCATTGCACCTTTTTTTTTATTTCCGAGTGTTCTTATCCTTGGAACCTAATGGTCTACCTCTCTTTAAGCGCGCTTTAGATTCTGTAGCAACTTGATTGTGTCCTTCTTGGACATCAATTCTTATTGGTGCATTAACAGCTGGTATATATGACTTTGTTACTCTCTTCGGGTCAGCAAATGAATCCGGCAATTGATTAGCTAGCTTTTGTAAATGTATAATCTTTTGGACTTCTATTTTACATTCTTTAGTCCGAGGATCTTGCCATGTTAAGGATGTTTGATTCCATGTAATTTCCTTTACCAGTCTGTTATTATCTCCTCCTAATGTTGGATAGTTGGATTCGTCAAAGTGACAATCTGCATACCTGGCCTTAAATAGATCACCCGTGGTTGGCTCAAGGTACTTAACTATGGTGGGAGAATCATATCCAACATATATCCCCATCCTCCTTTGAGGTCCCATCTTACTTCTCTGTGGTGGAGCAATTGGTACATATATGGCACATCCAAATGTCTTAAGATGGGATATGTCTGGCTCATGACCCGTTAGCAATTGTGATGGGGAATATTTGTGTTCACTAGATGGCCTGATGCGAATTAGTTCAGCTGCATGTAAAACTGCATGTCCCCAAGCTGAGACCGGGAGTTTTGATCTCATTAGTAATGGCCTCGCAATTAGTTGAATGCGTTTGATAAATGATTCGGCCAATCCATTTTGTGTATGTACATACAATAATCATTAAACGCTTGGGACGTGAATTCACCAGCATTATCTAGACGTATAGTCTTTAAAGGAAAATCTGGAAAGTGTGCTCTTAGACGAATTATTTGAGCAAGTAATCTCGCAAATGCCAAATTTCGAGTTGATAATAGACATACGTGTGACCATCTCGTGGATGTATCAATAAGTACCATAAAATATCTAAACGTCCCACAAGGTGGGTGAATTGGTCCACAGATGTCACCTTGTATTCTTTCCAGAAAATTCAATGTTTTCTTATTCACTTTTCTTGGTGATGGCCGACTTTATGAGTTTCCCTAGTAAACATGCTTCACACGTGAGATTCTTTGGGATAACTCTTCTTTCTTTCAATGTGTGCCCATTTGTATTTAATAACAATTTTCGCATCATGTTAGAACCGGGATGGCCAAGCCGGTTATGCCATAGAGTGAAATTTTCGGAAAACACTTTGTTTACCGTGGCATTTGCTTCTATCATATTTATCTTAGCACAATAAAGGCCTGTAGATATGGCAGATATGGTTTCTAGGATTTTCTTATGGCCATTGGCGAGTTCAAATATCATAAGGAATTCTTTATTCCCTTCGTCCTTAGTTTTAATATGCAAATCATTCATTCGAATGTCTTTAAAACTCAATAGGCTCCTCTTTGAGCTCGGTGAGTATAGTGCATCATTTATTTCTAGATGTATACCCTTAGGTAATAATATGTTTGCTTGACCATATCTTTCTATTAAATTAGCCATACCCGCTATGGTACATATATTGGCACTTTTGAGTGTGAGATTTATGAAATATCTTTTGTCTCTTAGAATCGTGTGGCTTGATCCACTATCCACCACGAAAATATCCTTGTCATCACTCATTCTTCAAAATCAATAATCATATTTTAGAGACTTAAAACAATATCCTTTCATTAAATCAAATAAATCCAAAATAATAGCAATAACAAATAAATTCAAGAACATAAATCCAAACAAATAAAAACACCAAAACCAAACATAGAAACTAAATATCGAGATCAACTTTATTCTTTTAGACAATCTGAAGTCTCATATTGCATTAGATCATCTTGCTCATGATCAAAATCATTTTCATGATCTTGATGGACCAAATTTGCTTCTGAATTCTTCCCTTTAATACTCTCTTGATAGAGGTCAATCAAATACTTGGGAGTTCTACATGTTTTGGCCCAATGATTCCCCATTCCACACCGATGGCATCCATGCTTGTTGGCCGAGTTTTGTGGCTGAGAAAAATTGCCACGGCCTCTTCCACGGCCTTGATTAAAGTTGGGTTGATACCCTCGGCCTCTGCCTTGTCCTTGGCCATAGGGACTGTAGCTGCGGCCACGTCCTCCTTGCCATCTTCCACGTCCACGGCCTCGCCCTCTACCTCGGCCATTAAACTCTTTATGGACATGGTTTGTTTCTTTCTTTTCTTCAGCGGCCGTAAAGGCTTCAGGGAGTGGGGTTGATCCGGGAGGTCTCATTTCACTATTTCTCATCAATAACTCATTGTATTTCTCAGCTAGCAATAAACAAGAGATCAAACTTGCATATGTCTCGAAACCCTTTCCACGATATTGTTGTTGTAACAATACGTTACTTGTGTGGAATGTAGAGTATGTCTTTTCAAGCATCTCTTCTTCAGTTATTTTCTCACCACACAACTTCAATTTAGAGACAATCTTAAATAGGGCCGAGTTATACTCATCCACGGATTTAAAATCCTGGAACCTTAGATTCCTCCATTCATACATTGCCTTTGGTAACATCACCGTTCTATGGTGATCATATCTTGTTTTCAACTCGTTCCAAAGGTCAAGAGGATTTTCAATTGTCAAGTATTGATCTTTGAGACCCTCAGCAAGATGATGGCGAATTATCATAATTGCCATGTATCGATTTCTTTCATTCTCATTATTATTCTCAACGATACATTCGCCAAGTCCTTTAGACTTTAGAGTGATCTTAATATCCAATGCCCATTGTAGATAGTTATCTCCCGAGAGGTAAGGGCAGCAAATTCCAAGTTTTGGATATTCGACATCTGAAATTATGCATCATATTCTCTTAAGTATCACAAAATTTTAATATTCATGCATGGTGTAAAACAATTTACGTGATAATATTCTAGCAACCTAGCATGCTCAAAATACAAGTTCAAATTATCATGCAAGGTTCTCATGCAGCTTAAATATTTATATATTGATCAGATTTTAATTTGTGACAATTATTATCATACAACCGATTTAACAAAATAGCAAGGTTATGTAAAATAAATTCATGCGATAATAATCTAGCAAAATTATATGATCGAATTTTCATGCAAGATCTTAACATATCTATGTGCTTTGATCGGATTTTAATTTATGATAATTAATCATGCAATCAAATTTATCAATCAAACAAACAATCATATGTGGATCAATTAGGGTTTATACATATATGTGCAATATCCATATTAATTAGGGTTTCATAATTATTTAACCAAATTCATAACCTCATCGTGAATATCAACAAACAAATAATAATTAATCACACAAGAATATCCGTGTCTTGCGACACTCCAGCAATCATACAATTAATATTGAACATGAAAAACCGAACATGCTATATAATTAGGGTTTTTATCGGAACAGCCGGATCATACATCCGAACACATGACTTTCGGTTAGCCGGAACAACCGAGCATCGGAACATATATCCGAATATAGATCATCTTTTAGGGTTTTGGAGATTTCCTAATTTAATTAGGGTTTACCGATTTCATGGTTATATATGTTCTAGGGTTTTAGAACTTACCTTAGAGATTCGGTTTGAAGTGGAAATCACGAACCAAATATCTTCCTCAAGAAATACACTCAATCAATCTTTTCACAACTCCGTTACCATGTATTAGGGGAACCGAGTCTCAGAGTGAAGTAAGATTGACTGGTTTCAAGAGATCTTCTTTGCTTTGCTTTGATCCGGTTGCTTTGTGATCGGCGGCGAGATTAGGGTTTTAGATCGTGCTAGCTAGGGTTTTAGAGACTATCGTGCTGATAACGTGTTGTAAACTAGAGAGAATTATGGGGGAATTTCGTGTGGTGTATTATTGATAATGAGGTTCCAATAGAACCTTTATATAGGAATCAATACAAGAGATAAAAGGTAAATCCTATTCGGAATAGGAAAAGTATAAACCGTCTTAAGTCTCATCGGATATGGGCCTGATGGGCCAGAACTAGAGTTTGACAATCCACAATAATTTATAACAATAAAACATCGTAAACATGAAAGAGATGGCATTGTTTTTCTGCCACATTTTTGTTTCACGATTATAAGATTATAATGTATTTTTTTCATATCACAGACTTTTTTTTATTATTGAAATTAATATATATTCATGGTCCTAGTTGACAAAAACAGACAAAAATTATACGGTCCAAAAATCGACACTATGCCCCAAACAATTGAGTCTTGTTTTATGACAAGATCGATGTTAATAGGAAGTCAAAGATAATTTATTACCAAGAGTTGCAGATCGGAAAGTGGTCCATCCATGTCCAACGCTTCTACTGCCGGTAATAAACGTTACATCGGATCCATCTCCGATCAGAACAATATTAGTCTTGTAGCTCGGAATATCAATATTCTCGTTATACTCACCTTCCCTTACATATATCAGTACTCTATCGTTACTCATATTCGGAGCAAAGCTTATACCTTCATTAATGGTCGTAAAGTTCCCTGATCCATCAGCAGCCACCACAAGAATCTCACTTGGATCGTAATCACCATCGTTATCATCACCGTCACCGGAATCTTGTAAAAACCGGCGATCATTCTTAGTAACCCAGTCGGGAAATAGCCCAAGTAACCGGCGGTTCTTGGTCTTGGCACCGCTTTTTGTGGCTTTTCGCTTTTTCGGAAGAGCAGAAAGAGAGTTGCTTACATGTTTGTAAGTGTTGGTGAAAGAGGTCACGAGCGTTGGTTTTAGTGGACCAGAGGCTGATTCAAGACCTTCCAAGCAAGTGTTCTTGTTGGTTAAAGCGGCGCTTAGGTAAGCTCTAGTGTCGGCTAGCTTCCTTGGATCATTGACACCATCTTGGATCTTGGAGAGTGAACGTTTTAAGTTGGTAGAAGTGATGTGGTGAAGATCTTTGCAATCTTGAAGAGAGCCACGTTGGCCTTCGACGAGGTTGTTGGAGTTTCCGGTGCCGGAAAGGAGATCAGTGAGTTTTCCAGCCTCGGAAAGAGCTGTTTGAAGGGTTTGGAGGAGGAAAGAAAGAATGTTGGGGCTTATGTTAATGGAGATTGAGAGTTTTAAGGAGTCGAAACATGTGTTTGGATATGGTGTGTTCTTGCAAAAACTAGTTATAGAGGAATTAGGGTTGAGAGAACTCGAAAAAACAGAAGGAGTGAAGAGGAGAAAGAATAGATAGGAGAAGTTGAGAGAGGAGAGAGACATTGGAGAAGAAGATGGTGAAGCCATGTGGGAGAAGAGAGTGCTATGTTTTATAAATGTAGGAGAGGAATGAATGTACTAATTAGTGTTTTGTTTAGTATTCATAACATGACAAATTAAATATTTTAATATGTGCACATTTTCTACTGGAAGATTCGATCAAAAGTCTTTAAACAATTGACGTATTTAGAGAAAGCGATGTGTTTGTTTGCCGTTTAATTTGGGTTCAGATTTTCTTAGTTCTCACATCGGTTACTATTTTAAAAGGATCGGAGTCCGTGACGGAACTAATCTCTTTCATATCATAAAATACGAGGTTTAACCGTTGAAGTGTTTACTCAATCAATGCAAGTGATGTTCTAGTTGAAAGTATATATATATTTCATATATTACACTAGTTAGAAACTGATTGTCAGAAAGCTTTTTCGATCGATAGAGGTTGAAGATAAGTTGATAAAAATAAATTTAACGATACATTTCAAACTTTTCAATTCAAAACAACTACATAAAAATTTAACCTTTATAAACTGAACATTAACCTGTGATCAAATAAATCTCCCAAAAATCAGATGCATTGAACTGTTGGAAACAGAAGAAAACATTCTTGTCGGTGGACGTCATTTGTTTTGTTTGACTTAGATCTGGAATCGAATCTATCCATATTTGATGATTATACGTACATATAGTAGAGTAATAAAGATAAGTGGTAATTCGCGACAAGTTGCGATTTTGTGTCTGTTGTCAGAAATTTGTTCACGGGAAGACTGAGACGGTGTCAACCAATCAAGACAATTGTAACATTTTTTTTTTATTAGGTAATAGATTAATAACCTGTGTAGACATTCGGGTGAATATTTTTAAAATTTTAGTTTATTACTTGTATGAATTAATTAAATTATAACTTTTTTTTTTGGTTTTACAGTATATAAATATGAATTGTTAGTAGAGTGATATAATTAAATAATGTATATTAATTGTATTAACTAAATATTATGTACTGTAGGAATAAAAATAATTTTGAGCAAACGATCAACACGTGTCAAAATTATAATTCATAAGATCATGATACGTGTCGGATAATAGATAAAATTATGACATGTGTTATAAAAAATTATATTATTTTTGTTTTCTATAATCGAAAAGGAAAATAAAAGAAAAAATGTAAAAATAAAGTGGATAATTTTTAGTTTTCATTTTCTAATATATATTAAATATTTTTATGCCAATAAAATTTAAAAACTTTCCAAATTTATATTTTTTTATTATTATACTATTTAAGTTCCAATAAGTTTATAAATTTTCAAGAAAATCATGACACCTATAAAACAAATTATGTTATTTTTGTTTTCCCTAATAGAAAAAGAAAATCAAAGAAAAAAATAAAAAAAGAAAGTGGCTAATTTAAAAAAATAAGACTTTTCCAAATCTTTTTATTTCAAAAAATTTAAGACTTTTCCAAATTTAGATCTTTATATTATTATAGTATTTAAGTTCCAATAAGTTTATAAATTTTTAAAAAATTGTGAAAGATTTTGGCGAATGAATGTACGAGAAGAAAATAATATTGGGTGAGGAAACAATAGAAGATCAAAACCACATGATTTCAAAGGAAAACCGAATATCTTAGAGAAGAAGATCTCTCCTAGATATGAGCGAAAATATAACCGCCGATTACCGGATTCGTTTTGGCCAGATCTCACACTAGATTTATGCATTCGGATTTGGTTCAATTTTTTGGGTTTATAATTGTAGGGTAATCAGGTTCTATGAAGTTTAACTACAATTAATATTTTTAGATATATAATTTTATTTCGAATATTTCGGATATAAATTTGGTTTTCCGTTTGGTTCGGATTAAGTCCATCGGATATAGGAGTATAAGACTCATTCGGACTATTGTCGGGTTAATACCCTATTGGGTTGGATTTGGTTTAGTTATTCGGATTTTAAATATTATTTCATACATATCTTATACGGTGGTTCGAAAAACAAACAACAAAATGAAAATAAAAGCTACTAAACCTGATATAGATTTTTAATACACTAATAATAAAATTTAATATAGAAAATTAAATTAATTTATTTATGTAAAAATCAACTTTTGTGAAATAAATATATTCTCTAATAAACATTATTTCTACTTTTTTCCTTAAAATAATTTAAGATATATTTTAACAACAAATATTTAATTTAATAATTTTATTACATTTAATTATTTTAAATTTTAGAAACCTGTCTATCGGATGCGTCATAATCTAGTATATATATGAATTTTGGCTTTTGTATATTTATATATACCAATTTTCTTTATTTTAAAGACCTAATTTTTTAAATAATATTTTAATTAATTATTAGAAAAATATGAATTTGTGTAAATAAAAAAAAAATGTATATATATATATATTCAATAATTCATTATAAGTAATTAAGTTATAATTCCCTTGTATATGGAACTCATGATTTTAAGTAATTTTTATTATTTTATTGCTTATTTTGGTGATGAATTTCTTTTTAAGCTTTTGGCAAAAATTAAATTTCTTCTTTTAGTTTTTGGCATAAACCAAAATTTTTTTTTGTTTCTGGTAAACTATCTAATTATGTTAAATGCCAATAATATGTGGTTTTTTAAATTCTATGGTTTCAATTTATATAGTATAGATTACAAATCCAATGGCCCAAGAAAGCTAAATAATAGCCAAACACAAGAAACGAAGAATATATTGGGAAGCCCAACAAGGGTTTTGTGTTTGGGAAGAGGTTAGGATTAATTTGAAGTCGATCCAAACCCATCTCTCACCACTAGAACACGACGGAACAAGTTTTGCAGAATCGATCGACCCAAGGACGAGATTACACCTGCCATTGACGAATTGAAGTGTCCGACGCCGACGCCGACGCCGACGCCGACGCCAATCGCCAGTGCTGCTCAAATTCGCTCTTCCTCCCACCCAAGCTGCTTAGATCTTCCCTCTAACTGCTCTCGTTTGTACTTGTATGTTTTTCTTTTATTCCTTTTTGAGCTTTCTCTGTAGATCGAAATTGAGTTCCGAGATTGATTAACCATAGCTGCTCTCCTTCTATTCTAGAAACTTCACCTAGATTTCTTGATATAGTCGTAAAATCTTAAAATTTAGGAATCTTAATCTTTTTGTGATGTTATATGGAATCGTTACATCGATGATTACATGTCAATACTTTTAGGGTTTCTAATCTAAACACTTGCTCTGTAATCTCCAAAGTTTTTCGCTTTTTCTTGTTGTAATGTTAAAAAACCAATACTTAAAAGATTTGGTGTGATTTGAAATTTATGTGGTTTAAATGAGGGCATAATTTGATTATCAATGTAGATTGCAGTTACAATCTTACCTCGCCTTTCGCTTAACAGTTACTTTGCAATTCTGAATTGCAACAGTCTTGGTTACAATAGTTAACTGTTAGAACCTGGAACTGTGCTATCTCTCTTCCTTTTTTTTTTCTCCTTAGCATCTATGAGTTGTTTCATTAAGTTTAGTCACAAGGTGATAATATCTATTTGGTGTTATAAGCTTCCTACGAGATCCTTTTTGAATTGAATTTGGGAAATTTTACTAATCTGAAATCGATATTGGGAGAGGCTTAGTGTATTTAGAGGCTTAGTCTTATAGAAATTTCAAAACTTTCTGCTTTAGTTAGTTTTTTTTGTTTCAATTTTCTGCAGCAAAAGCTTAAACTCTTTGTTGTAATCTAAGTTACTTGTCTTGTTGTGTTCTTTGGATGGTAACAGTGACCCTTGTTTGGAGAATAGATGATTTACACTGCAATCGACAATTTCTACCTGACCGACGAGCAGTTAAAGACTTCACCTTCGAGGAAAGATGGGATAGATGAAACAACTGAAGTCACACTTAGAATCTATGGATGTGATCTTATCCAGGAGGGTGGAATATTGCTCAGACTGTATCCTTTTTCCTTGTTCTCGATATTTTTGCAAAGCCCAAATGGTTACATAGCTAGTTATTTGTTTTTTTTGCTTTTATACATAGCTTTGATTTTCTTAACCAATATTGTTGTCTTTAGATCTCAGGCAGTTATGGCTACTGGGCAAGTTCTTTTTCACCGATTCTATTGTAAGAAGTCTCTTGCCAAGTTTGATGTAAAGGTACTTATGCTATTTTCTTTCTTCTATTTCTGTGTGTTTTGAGGCTTTTTAACTTAGATTTACTAATGGAATTAGTTTCTGCTTGTTGCCATAATGATTTGGAGTTTACCTTGTTGCAGATAGTTGCTGCAAGCTGTGTCTGGCTTGCCTCAAAATTGGAAGAGAACCCTAAAAAAGCAAGACAGGTCATCATTGTATTCCACAGGATGGAGTGCCGCAGAGAGAATTTACCATTAGATCATCTGGATATGTATTCCAAGGTTAGTTTGCGTACTACACCATTTTCATTTGTCATATTATTTCTCGTATATCTTGTTTTTACTTACAGGAACAGCTTTCAGTATAGCTCATCCTTTTCTTACGTGTTGACTTTCTGCAGAAGTTCTCTGAGTTGAAAGTTGAATTAAGCAGAACTGAGAGACATATACTGAAAGAGATGGGTTTTGTTTGTCATGTTGAACATCCTCACAAGTTTATATCAAACTACCTTGCCACACTTGAAACACCTCCAGAATTGAGGCAAGAAGCTTGGAATTTAGCAAATGATAGGTAATGCCTAATTTCAAATTCTACTATAGATATTATTTTTATGATTAATTGATTGTTAGCTGCACATCATAGTGTTAATATGTTTTAGAGCTGACATTTCAGCTGAGTTTTGACTTATGCTTTCTCAATATCTGTATCATTCCTCTATAATTTGTCTGTTTTGATTTCTCATGATATGTCTATAAATGCAGTTTGCGTACAACCCTTTGTGTAAGGTTCAGAAGTGAGGTTGTGGCGTGTGGGGTCGTGTATGCTGCTGCCCGTAGGTTTCAAGTACCTCTCCCTGAGAATCCACCTTGGTGGAAAGCATTTGATGCAGATAAATCTAGTATTGACGAAGTGTGTAGAGTTCTTGCTCATCTATACAGTCTTCCAAAGGCTCAGTATATCTCAGTTTGCAAAGATGGGAAGCCATTTACATTCTCCATTCGATCCGGGAATTCTCAATCTCAATCAGCTACAAAGGTGAGGTAGATCGCTATGTAGGTTTTGTAATTTTTGCAGTAGCATGAGATTATTGTCTATATCACTGTGTTTCTAGACTCTGGATACAGCTACTGCTGCTTATATATTATGTAGGGTTGAAGAATTTTTTATTTTGTCGGTTCAGCGAAATCTGAAATCCGAGTGCGTGTTCTTTTTCTGTAATCAGAGCTGTGGTTTGAAGTACTTTTACATTGTGTTACAGGATGTGTTGGCAGCAGTGGGCGATGCTGTTGATACCAAGTGTACTCCAGGATCAGCTAATAACGAAGCTAAGGATGGAATGGTTACTACGCCTCATAAAAAGGCTACAGATTCAAAGAAAAGCGATACCGAGTCATATTCTCAGCCAATTGTGGGAGACTCAAGGGAAGAAAAAAGTAAAGTAGGAGACAGAGAAAGAGAGAGTGATCGAGAGAAGGAACGAGGTCGAGAGAGGGACAGAGTTAGGTCTCACAGAAGCAGAGATTCCGACAAGGAGAGTGATAGAGAAAGAGACAAACTCAAAGATCGGAGTCATCATCGGTCAAGAGATAGATTGAAGGATACAAGTGGACAGTCAGATAAATCAAGACATCACTCTTCTCGGGATCGTGACTATCGCGAATCCTCACATTCATCAAAAGACCGTCGTAGGCACTATTAGGCCAAATCTTCTAGTCATAAAATTCCCTCAAGTCTACTTGATGTTAAGAACATTATTGTCTTGTTGTATTGTGTAATAATTAGTAGTACCCATATGTTTCAACTTTTGAGTGTACTCAATTAAATATGTTAAGATCATATAAACTCAAAAACAAATTTAGAATAATCTATGAAGGAGCCTTGCACTTTGGGACAGTATTGTGATTTGACTTGTGATTTATGAGTTGTGACACATCAAATCTGACTTTTGGCACATGATTTTAGACTTAAAGCACGTTCAAAAACATTGTTTATATCTTAAGTAATTTGTCTATTAGCTTAAGCGCATATTCTTATACGATATTGAAACATGTACTAGATCTTCTAGCTAAACAGAAACATAATTAATGATTTTATAAAACTATGAAGATAGAGGCAAGCACGTAGTCTTGTTGCCGGCTACATAAATAATCAAATAAATGAGCAGATACGCATCTAACCAACGGCTATATTTTCATCGTTGAATTGATGATTTGTCTCCTTTTAGAAAGAGAGTTTCACCATTTCTAACTTTCTAATAAATCCTTTCATTCTCTGGTTTTAAGTGTTTTTTTTCCATCAAGTTTTAAGAGTTTATGGTCATCGCATTATCTTATTTCTGGACTCTCTTTTTCTCTTGAGGTAAATATTTTTTTGTTTGTCTTCTCCTAATTTTGATCGGTTGATTCTAATTTTTTGAGTTGAGACTCATACATTACTTCTTAATATGGATTCTTGAATGTAGTCCATTTGATTCTTTATTTTTGTCAGTCAACGAATCCAATGTAGAAATGAGTTAAGGTAAGTTTTGATCGTAAACATTAGTTCTTAAGGATTTTTATTTTTCCTTTTTTTGATACAAGAGATTGATTGATTATAAGTTTATAACAAATCTATTCAGATTTTATCATCAAAGTAATTTTTAAAGCTGTTATTGATCCATGTTTCTTTTTCGCCTTTTTTTTTGTTAATATAAATTACAGAACAGAAGAAATGTTTGAACGCTAAATGTTATTGGAAAATACCAAACAAGAGCAAGAAAAAAAAAAGTCAACAAGATATGTCGGGAATTGTTGACTTTAGTGGACGAGTAAGAACATAGAAAAATGCAAGAGACTGTGTTCCTCTTCACGGAGGAGAATCTAAACAAAGGCCAATCCTCAGGGGTCAAATACAAACAGAGCTCCCGGCGTGTGGTTCCCACGACAAGCTGTGAGGCGAGTGATACTACGACCGCAGAGATTAGAATAGTAGAAAAAGTGTTGAAGAACGGAGACCTTTACAACGGAGGCTTATCGGCAGGTGTTCCTCACGGGACAGGGAAGTATCTTTGGTCGGATGGTTGTATGTATGAAGGTGAGTGGACACGTGGCAAAGCAAGCGGTAAAGGACGTTTTTCTTGGCCGTCCGGAGCGACCTACGAAGGTCAGTTCAAGGACGGTCGAATGGATGGTGAAGGAACGTTTATAGGAATCGATGGCGACACTTATAGAGGGCATTGGCTTTGGGGAAGAAAGCATGGTTACGGTGAGAAACGGTATGCAAACGGCGACGTTTATCAAGGGAATTGGAAAGCTAATTTACAAGACGGTAACGGACGTTATGTATGGAGCGATGGGAATGAGTATGTGGGAGAGTGGAAGAATGGTGTTATCTTTGGGAAAGGGACAATGACGTGGGCTAACGGAAACCGTTATGATGGGTTATGGGAAAATGGAGCTCCGGTTGGGAAAGGTGTTTTAAGTTGGGGTGATGAGAAGACGAGTAATAATGGATGGGGGAGGAAGAGTAAGAAGAAAGATGATGAGAATTTGCATCATCAGCATCAGCATAAGCTCTCTTCGATTGAGACTTTGTCGAATTTTCCACGGATTTGTATATCGGAATTGGAGGATACTAGTGTGTGTGATCATGTAGAGGCGAGTCCATACACAAGCGAGTCAGATACGAGTGGTTGTGGAGAGCATGAGTGGGGGAGAAGTCCTTTGCTTTTGGAGAGTGGTGGTGCCATGAGTTTGCAGCAAAGTCCGAGGTGGTTGGATGAAGGAGATGTTAAGAAACCGGGGCATACGGTTACATCTGGACATAAGAACTATGATTTAATGTTGAATCTACAACTTGGGATTAGATACTCTGTTGGTAAACATGCTTCCGTTTTAAGGGAACTGAGGCATTGTGATTTTGATCCCAAAGATAAGCAATGGACCAGGTTTCCGCCCGAAGGTTCTAAGTCTACGCCTCCCCATTTATCTGTCGACTTCAAATGGAAAGACTATTGCCCCATTGTGTTTAGGTAAGTAAATATATTGACTAAGAGTTTGGAAACAAATAATCTATCGGTTCCTGATTGCGTGTTTCGTGTGGTGAAACAGGCATTTAAGAGAGTTATTCGCGATAGATCCAGCGGACTACATGCTCGCTATTTGCGGAAATGAATCTCTTCGGGAATTTTCTTCCCCTGGAAAGAGTGGAAGTTCCTTTTACTTGACTCAGGACGAACGTTTCATGATCAAAACTATGAAAAAATCCGAAATTAAGGTGACATATCTCATCTTTTGCGTTTCCGATAACACACTAGATTCTGAGCTGTTTAAACCATGCTTAGGTATTGCTTAAGATGCTCCCAAATTATTACGAGCATGTTTCCAAATACAAGAACTCTTTGGTCACCAAGTTCTTCGGTGTGCATTGCGTCAAACCGGTAGGAGGCCAAAAGGTATGAGAACTAATGTTCTTTCATTACAAGTTAATTATCATAAAATCAAATAAATACTTATTGTTATTTTTGTGACAAAAAATAACAGACTCGGTTCATAGTGATGGGCAATCTTTTTTGTTCCGAGTATCGTATTCATAAACGGTTTGACTTGAAAGGTTCATCACATGGCCGTACGATCGACAAGGATGAAGGTGAAATTGACGAGACTACAACACTCAAAGACTTGGATCTCAAATATGTATTTCGACTTGAGACATCATGGTTTCAAGCCTTCATCAACCAAATCGATATCGATTGTGAGTTCCTTGAAGCTGAGAAGATTATGGACTATAGTCTCTTGATTGGTCTCCATTTCCGTGAATCTGGCTTGCGTGACGACATTTCCTTGGGAATTGGTATCAATCATTCTTACATTTCTTTCTACTTTTTTCTTTTTTTCTTTTATATTAAACTTACTTGTTCAATTCAGGTCGAAGAGATCAGGAGGACAAATTGAAGAGAGGGTATAACTCGCTTCCTAATATGGACTCTGTAACCCAAACTTGGTATATTCTCTTGCCATTTCTTGAGTTAACTTTTAAATACATAACCACATATTATACTCAAAAAGAACTGATCTTGGATTCTTTTACTAATATGAATGGGAAATTTAGATCAAGAGAACTGATTCAACCCATATTGCACAGGAACAATAGTGTTTACTTGATGGAACATTTTGCAGTAACTTCAAATTAACCTTTTACAATCACTTATATTCACACTCGCAGAAGCTTAACAGATAAAAATCTAAGTATATCTATGCCTTTTTCCATTTTGACAATACTTATGTTTATGTATTTGAAAATGTAGTAACGGACCCTTAATGAGACTAGGGGAAAGTACACCGGCAAAAGCAGAACAAGTGAGCAGATTTGAGGACGAGTCGTGGAAAGATGACGACATTGACAACTCAAATCCTAAGAGTACGAGGAAGGAGGTCATTGACGTGATCCTTTATTTCGGTGTAATTGACATTCTTCAAGACTATGATATAACTAAAAAGTTAGAGCATGCCTACAAGTCACTCCATGCAGATCCCACTTCCATTTCAGCTGTTGATCCTAAGCTTTATTCTCGAAGGTTTAGAGAGTTTATAAACAAGATATTCATTGAAGACAAATGAGAAAGAAAGTAACATGCAACACCAAGAATATTATTGTACACCAGAATCTCAGGCATGTGTTTGGCATTTAAGTTTTTGTTTTTTGAATGTCAAATGTTTAAAACCTTATAGGCCCCTAAAAACAATGAGATAGCACGGTAACCCGCAATGTTGCTCGAATGCAAGATGTTGAAGAGGTTGCCGGCTGTTTTGAGATGAATTTTTGGGGTTTCCTTATTTGATGAAAAGTAAGAAAGTTTTGGTGTTTCCTCAAAAGCTAGAGTAGAAATTTAGGAGAAAAGTCCTCTAGGACAATGCTTCTTGAGTGTATTTTTATATCGCAAGCTGAACAATCAAACCGGTTTTTTATACCCAAACAGTGCGATTACATGAAATACATGTACTATTGAACGATGCGCATACATACCCAAAATTTTATAATTTTAAGATATCAGCCACTTTTCAGTCAACCGACTTAGTTGGATATCATATCATCTGTCATTTCACCATAACCATCGACACATGCTGACTCACCTGCCATGTCAGTAAATTGATAATAAATAAATGAAAATTTATTAAGACATTTTATTTAGTATTTTTCCCGTAAAAATACCAAACAAAAATTTTCATAAATTTTTTATTTTTATTATTTTTATTTTTATCAATTTAGCTTCAATATGTAAAGATAACATCTTTATCAAGAGTGCTTTCATTCTAACTGATGATATTTACCAAAAATGTCATTTTTGGAACACCTTTCATAAATTCAATCACTCGGTAAAAGGTTATGGATGATTCAATTTCTTTTAATGTTCAAAACAAAACAAAAAAACTATATTTTGATTTTTCGTGGAAGTCCTAAACAACGAAACCTCAATTTAATAAAACCATGTTCTATACAAATTTTTTTTTCTAAGTCCCTTAATAGAAAGTAAAAATTTCCATTTATAAAACTTAAACACAGAGTTTTTAATAGAGAAAACAAAAGAAACACTATATACAAAACATATTAAATACAAAATTCAGATCTTATAAGCTTTTTTGAAAAACAAATTTGTTCGTATTTACCAACTGCTTTTTAGAATCCCAACAACGTATTGTTGCTTTTCCTTACAAAAACAGTTTCAATGGAAAAGAAATTCCTACAAAGGCTTGTACGATTCAAATGAATTCTGAGTTGGATACATTGTTAAAAAGAAATATCTGACCTCTTAATGAAAGGTTTTATTTCAAATTAAATCTAGATCTCCATGATCTTGTGCTGTTTTTTATGTGAACAAAATTTCTAAAATAGAAAGAGGAAGTAGGAGGTTAGTAATAAATTATAAGCCTTAGAAAACTACCTTAAAATGGACTAGATATCCTATACCAAATAAAAATTACTTACGACAATGACTTTATTCCGGACATATTTTTCCAAAGACTGATTTAAAATAAGGACTTTGGAAAATTTAAATTTACTAAACTGAACAATACAAAACAACATGTATTGGTTCTTTCGGTCAGTACGATAGGAATGTAATGCCTTTTAGGTTAAGAAATGCACCTTCAAAATTTCTGAGAATCATGAATGACATAGGATTACGTAAAAATTTAAATTGTCTATATTGCTGACATAAAAATATTTTCAAATTCTTTTGATCAATAGTTTAAACATGTAAAAACATTTTATTATGTAGCAAGAAAAACGGTCTAGTGGTTTCAAAAAATGAAAATGTCTTTGTTCCAAACAAATATCATATTCTTAGGTCACTACATATCAAAAGGTATCTAGACACCAATAGAAGGATATTTGGAATTTGAAAATAAATTTCCAAGAAAAACTTTAGACAAAACTCAAATACAAAGATTCCTTGGAAGTCTTAATTATGTTCTAGATTTTTGTTCCAACATAAGTAGGATGGCAAAACCACTACATAGCCGTATGAATAAAAAAACCCATGTTCCTTGGACAAACAAACATATAACCTTACCTAAAAAATTATGAAACAAGTCTTTCAAATCCCTTGTATGCGTATACCAGATAAGAATCTCACAAAGGTCGTGGAAATAGATGGTCTGATGTAGGATATGAGGGTATTCTTAAACTAAAAGATAAAAATGATAGTGAAAAATAGTTCATTTTACCTCTTCACATTGGAAGAATACCCATAGGAATTATTCAACAATTAAAAAAAAAATCCTAACTATAGCATTATGTATACAAAATATTCAAAAGAGATATTTTAAGCCAAAAGTTTTTTTGACGAATCAACTGTAAAAGTGCTAAAGATGTTAAAAACCTTCCCTCAAAACAAAATTTTGATAGCCAGTATCATAAAGGAGAATCAAACTCTGTTCAAGACTTTTTGACAAGGGAATTTCTCCAAAGCAAATACAATGCCCTCGAAGAAGATCGATAAAGGCAAAGGCCTATCCCTGTTTACAATACCAGAAAATCAAACCACACCCACAAACACAGAACCCTGGATCACCATTCCACATAACATGAAGAGGTCCTAGTCTCCTAGACACTTCACAAAATATTCAAATCCCACAAAATTCTGAATCAAATTATACAACTACAAAAAGCCCTAAAAACAATTTATCAAAATTTATAGATGTTGAAAAATAGTTTTGTCAACAATGACCCATTTGAACCATTGAAAAATATTTTGGGGAAATTTGTTTTAAAAAATATTTCAGAAAAATGTATTATATTTTGAAATGATTTTGGATGTAACGGAATCAATATCTTTCAAAAAATTTAATCTCAATGAAAAACATACTGATCCGCATACTCCACATTAAAAATTCATATGATAATTGTACCAAGCGATTGGGAATATGATCTTAATGCGAATTTAAAGTTTACAGAAAATCTAAAATTTTTTGATTGTTACGACGTCTTTTTAAACTACTGGCACTTTTTTCAAGTCTGGTACAATCTAAAAATATTCATTTTCGATATTTAAGGGAATCATGAATGAAGTGTCTTCGGATTACTCAAAATTTGCAATGTCTTTTTCTCCTTGATTTGTCTTTTTTTTTTGATGATATACTAATATTTTAAATTTCTCTTGATGAACATTTTAAACATCTAAAAACATTTTATGTTGCAAGGAAAATTGTCTTGTGAGATTTTAAAGGTGCAATTTTAACCCCAAAAGGCATTACATTCCATTTGTACTGACCAAATGAAACAATAACAAATGCATTATCGATCAATTTATGAGATTTGAATTTGCCAATATCTTGATTTGAAATCAAATTCTGGAGGAGTATGTGCTGAATAAAATCTTTGAAGTAAATCTTTTCTATTTAATATAGGGTATGTAATCTATTTTAAGGCGGTGTTTAAAAGTGTATAGTTGAATACTAACCTCAGAAAGTTTTTTTACGTAAAACCCAGAACAAGACCAGGGAGATCTACATATTGAAATTAAACTTTTGTTTAGGAGGTCCGATATTTCTTTTCTATAGTCTTTCCAACTCGGAATTCATTTGAATCAGACAAGCCATTGCACAACTTTATTTTCATTGAAACTGTTTTTGTAAAGAAAACTAGATTCAAACCCGCGGTACACCGCGGGTCAATTGTTTTTATATAAAATTTTAGTATTTATTATTATTATTTTTTACTGTTTATAAATATTTGTATTTTAAACTTATTATTTTAACTTTCTATGAGTAATTTTAACTTGCTAATTTTCTGTCTTAACTGTTTATGAATACTTTTATGTTATTCGTTTAATGTGAGTTCGTCATCGAATTGTAGTTTTTTCATGTAGTAATAGAAATTTATGTTGTTTGATTAAAATTTACACGAAAATAATCATGTTCTTTATTATCATTGAAACAATTTAGAACAAATTCTTGAAAACAAATATGAAAATATATTTGCATAATTTTGGTTCGTTAGTTAACAAAATAATAAATTTTTAATATAATTTATTTTATGTATTTTATATATTTATTTTGCTTTGTGTCATACTTCGATCTACACCCGCAGCTGGGATAGTAAATCCGACAACATTGCACTAATATGTATTAGGTTCAATGTTAAAATCTGTTATTTATAAATTTTCTATAATCCAGAAAAACAAACCAACAAAACTCACATTGACTTTCAAATATTACTTGCCGAACTAAACGAATTATAAAAAAGCGTTTAATGGGTGGGCACCCCTCTGAATGTGCAATTGACCAGAACTTGTCGGTTAGACATATCATTTTAAACACCAACCTATCGATCAATGCATAGATCGAACGATTGGATCTCTAATTTTGATCCACAAAATTTAATTAATGTATTTTACTTTAATTTAAAATAATTTAATTTAATTTAGGATTTCAAAGGAGAATAGAGAGTGTATAACCATTTCTAAACAAACATATTTATATATGTTTAACATATAAGTTATTTAAATCAAATATTTTGATGACTTAATATTTTTTTTAAAATGTCTATGTAAATTAATAAGAAAGTTTAAATATTTATAATATTTGACACATTTTTAAGTTTAAATATTTATATTATTTAGAAAATTTTTAAAAGTTTAAATATTTTTAATATTTTTAAAAAATTTAAAAGTTTAAATTTGTTCAAATGAAGAATCAAATTGAACTGAATAAAACATTTAAAATTGGATGCTTGATAACAAAAGCTTTATGCTCATTTGTATTTGAAATCATTTTGGTCATTTTTATAATATGACTCCGAACCATTGTCTATTTTTTTAGCTGATATGACACATTAAACACACAATGTTTTCTCCATCGAGTGAGTAATATATGTTCGTTTTAAAAAATTTTAATCACGAGATATGCAGAAAATATCAAATTTTTAATAACTATGTGTTATATAATCATTCAAAATTATTTAAAAATAAGATGAAACAAAGCTGATGAGAATCATAATTTATAGTATTAAATCAAAATATTAATTGTGTTTGGTTGTAATGATTGTAGAGAATTCATTAGAGGTTGTTTGGATATATGATAACTTATGATATTGAACAAACACACTTTTCATGGATCGAGTAATATAAGTATGTTTAAAAAACTTTTAATTACAATATATAGAGAAAAAAATCTAAAATTTTATGAACTGTATGTATTATATAATAATTTAAAATAATTTAGAAATAAAATCAAATAAAGGTGAAAGGAGAATCCTATTTTTCCAATATATAGGTTTAAATTAGGTCGAGATATTTTAGGAAATTTGAAATTAGTGTTAGTTTCCATTATATTAATATATAATGATTATTTCGATGTAGGAATAAGTATAGAGGTATTTGGATACAATGATTACTAATATGTACTTCACTTTTAATAGTATAAAAATTAACAGTATGATGTTTGCGATTCCAAAAAAGCAGTTAGCAAATCCAAACAAATTTCTGTTTCCTAGTAAGAATGGAAAAATTGTCTTCTATTTTTTGTATCTTGTGTTTCTTTTGTTTTCTCTAACAAAAAAAAGTAATGTTTATAAGTTTTGTAAATTGAAAGATTTGCTTTATATTAAGGTACACTAAAACCTCTATAAATTAATTTATCGATAAATTAATAATTATTAATTTATAGAGAGAGTTTTTCGAATTTTCTAATTTATATACAGATTTATTTAAAATAAACAAAATTCACATTTTTTTTTCTAAAATTCTTTATACTTTATAATTTACATATTGTTTTATTTTATTTTTTATTTCCTTATAGTCTTAGGATTATTTGTTCTTTCAATTTTGTTTGGTGTTTACTTAGCATAAACACTCTATAAAATAGTAATAGCAGTACATAACTTTACTTTGCTCTTCATATTCTTTTTTTTTAATTGACTAAACTAAAGAGAATTAGTTTCTTTACCTAAGTTGTAGTTCGTCTAAAACTCACATCCAATAATGGCTTTTCATCTTAAATGTGTTCCGAATCAACAAAGATGGATCAAATACCCAAAGAAGTTTTTGATGTAGTTAGAAAGATTAGAGATGTGCTCCAACAAAAATGCAAGTTTATGAATAAACAAACAATAGTACTAGAGTCATATTTCACTATATTGCCTTAGTTATATTTTTAAGGTTATATGATTATTAATTTATGTTATTAATGGGACCATATATTTACATAGAGGTTTCAAAAAAATTATTATCTTATTATATTATCAAAAAGTGTCAATTATTACATTGGCCCAACTCAAGACCAGGATAATTTATTAATTTATTAAATATTAATTTATACAAGTTCTAATGTACTTAGGAAACGTATTTATAGAACAAACTTTTATTTATGGGATATTGTTTTTTTTGTACCCCTTCAAATATTTATTTCCAAACGGGGTCCCTCGAAGGATTTTTAAACAGTAGGAGGCCATGTTTGGAAATAAATCTTTTAAAAATACATTTTTGCTATTTTTACCTTTATTAAATTGAGATTTCATTTTAAGGACATTCAAGAAAATCAAAATATAGTTTTTATGTTTTAATATTAAAAGGAAATTTAACCGTACATTATTTTGAACAGTGATTAAGTTTATGAAAGGTTTTCCAAAAATGAGATTTTTGTAAATATTATCAATGAGAATGAAAGCAGTTCATAACGATGTTATTTTTACTAACTTAAACTTCAGCTTTGGAAGTAATACAGAGTTCAAATGATTTGCTACATAGAGTTTTTCTCGGTTTACAAGGTAAAAATATTTTGGAACAAATAAAATATTATTCAATTAAGATCGGCACAAGTGTCAAAAGAGTGATCATATCACATAGAAAAATATAACAAACCATCATAGTATCAAAAATTCATGTTTGTCAACAAGTCATAAAGACTGAAACAATCAAATCTAGTTTTATATGATTGAATCAAGAAGCATAAAAATAGAACATCATATCGCATTTCCGCAAATCACACATTCACATTTGCCTTGTTTTCCTTTTCTTAACATTCCTTTTTTAGATTTTTCTCTTAAGAAAACTTTATTTTTGAGAAATTTTCCTTTTCATTAAAATTTCCCTTTTAGGAACCTTTCTCTTACGTGGAACCCTCATTTCTTGAATCTTCCATGTATGGACTTTTCTTTTCTGAATCTTTCGTGTCTGGACTTTTTTTTTAATTCCGGGTTTCTGAATTAGGGTTTCTTCTTATAAGGTCTCTGAAATCATGTCACAACAGCTGCCAGCTTCAGATACATATTTTGGCCGTCGTGTACATCGGCATCATGATCTGTAAACGGATATGGAAAGCTGAAATTGAGGGCTTTTCAATGGTATGTAGCGTCTTCTAACTCTTTATGGTTCACCAGGAAAACTTTTTTGAAGTTAGGCGGTGGTGGATCCGATCTGCCGAAATCTGCCATGGAAGAACGGCCATAACTTTCAAACGGTAGATTTGATTTTGGATCCATCCGCTTGCTGCTGTGGCTAGCTATTGATGTTGTGCATCTTTCCAAAATAGAATCCTATTGATGTTACTTTGTTATTATCTACCCGAACTAGTTAGATTTGCGGTGGTTAGAGATCATGCAAATTATTACAGACAAGAAGAAGAAGATATATCTTTACTACATACCTTTGATCGAGATGAAATTGACTTTTCTGGAAAGCTAAGACTTGGGGCTTTCCATGCATAATTTTTCGTCATGTGGTTCCACATTATTCGTTAGGAAGTCATCCTAAAAGGTGGTGGCGGCTCTGGTACAATTTTGACGAAAAATAAGATAAGTAAATGTATATATACATGTACATCACTTTAATATTTATTTATTTTTCTAATAGTGGGGTTTACACTAGTGTTTAGAAATACAAAATTAACGAAGGAAAGAGATGTAATGCATATAAGAATCCAAGATCATACTAAGAGGCTAAAGGTTTTAAAGTAGTGTATAGAGCATGATGAAAAAAATAGGTCTAAAACATGTATATAGTAAGATAAAAGAAGACGGTCAACCCGAGATCAAACAGATCAGATCTTGGATTTTCCCATCTTCTTAGGAACTATAGCGTGTTCCTATAGTCGCTACTAATAGCCGTTGCAATCTTCAGGTGATTTTTTGAAACTTCATAGTGAGCAATCATGGTTGCTACTCCACGTCCCAAATTCTTCTTCATCTTCTTGCTCACTCTCGACCAATCTTGCCATTCTTCGGCCCAAACTCTTCACCAAACACTTGATCTTTTATGGTTTCGCTCCGAAAACCTAGACAAAACACATGTATATGCAATATGCAACTATACAAGCATATATGTCAATGAATATGAACAAAAAGGAGAAGGATTGAAGTTCGAAAAGTGACAAAATCTGTGTTATTTTCAGGATTTTTTATCCATTCAAAACTTAAAAGCAAGTTCTGTAAATAGTAATAAAATAAAGGACTAAACTGTAAAAGTGAGAAAACTATGAACAACCGACTTTTGCAACCTTTGTAAGGCATATTTATATCCTTTTTGAACCCCCAATGCTGTAGAAACGGTTTATCTTTCAAATTTAGAGATTTTCATGAGTTTTTCTGGTCTCTTCTCATCTTTGTTTTTTTTTAACTTCTGGCGATTGAAATCGGATTGATGATGTTTAGGCTTAATGTGAATTGTTTCCGCTGTTAGATACTGCTTTTGGGTCATCCTCAATCTTTAATCAATGGTTGGGTATATTAATAATAATTTTTTGACATGTAGTTGATTTTAGGTGAATTATTTTAGGTGACATAATTATGATATATAATTAAGGATTACTTAAAAAAAATGTACATAAATTTTTAAAAATACATTGCTTACATTGATATGTTTCAATTTTAAATAACTTAGATAGGGAAAATAAAAAGATGCATTTTGATGGTCAAAATCGGTATTCAAGCGAACAAAGATTTGTTCAACAGTGTAATTGAAATGCCCCGACCCTTTTTTTTATACTAATAATAACCCCATAATTATTATTAATTCTCAGCAGACGAAAACAATTAACAGCTCAGCGATAATGATTTATTATAAACCAATAAATTCGAATCAACTAACAACCTAACGGTTACGGAAAAAAAAAAATAACCACGACTAACAGTAATTTTTTAAATAAAAAAAATAAATGAACCCTCCCGGTATGTCATCTTGGTCCGTCACCGCAGTTCCACGAGATTCAGCTAGCTTTATCCTTTCCCTTACCTACGCCGTTACGAATAGACGCAGTCAGTATTAAATAAATACTGAGGAACCGATCAACCCGTCTACTAGGTCAATTAGAACAAAATTACAAAAATATCTCCGGCATAATTAAATGCTCTGACTCGACAAACAGCACAACAATGACTTAATAAAAATTAATTCACCGCAAAATAATGAATTAAATCAATTAACGATATTTTAAACAACCAAAACGTGATTAAAATAATTAATTCTCAACAATTAATTCAACAGCAATTCACGGCAAAATCACAGAAAATAATCTCACAATTAACGGTAATTAATAACAAATTTTCTGGAATTTATCTCAACAATAAATACGCAGCGATAATCACAGAAACACCAAAATAAATCCTAACACTGAATTATCCATGAGAAAAATTCCATAAAACATCCGACTATGGTATTGCACTCACCTTAGCCAGCAGTAGCACTTTCCAACACAACTCTTCTGCAACTTCTGGAAACTTTTTCCACGATGTCTATATCCTTAATTCCCTACACGCAACCTAAAATAAATTATTATTAAATAATATTTAATTATTAAATAAAATAATTAAAATAATTAATTTACGTAAGTTGTCTTCTTCATAAACATCTCTGCAACCACACGACGCAATCAACGTCATCGCCGGCTATCTCCACCGCCACCCACCACCATCGATCCATCACCGCCACAATCTTCCCGTCATCGTCACCACCATCACAATGTCACCGATCGAAATCGGTTCAACACCACCACGAACTCCACAACAAGGATCACCCCGACGTCACCCACATCCGTGATCGCCACCACACAACTACAACATCTTGCACCATCATGTTTCCATTTCTTAACACCATCCTTCAACTCCACCGCGATCACCACCCCCGGAGATCACGGTCTCAACCACTGATCAACGAACTCCACCGCAAACACCAACACAAGACACATGGACAAGGAACAACACGAAAAGGTTCTTACCGAGGTGAAAAACTCCCTCTCCTGCGCACGTTGATACACGTCCCGTTCCGCCGCTTCTCCTCTCTTCCGAGATCTCTCTCTCTCTCTCTCTCTTTGGCCATGACCGCCACACCTCTGATCAAGCTTGCCAGCCTCGCAGATGAACGTGAGATGATGGTGGACTTCCAACAAGGGAGATCGGCTTGAGAACTTAAGAGAGTAACCCGTATGGTTTTTACTCAACTTCCACGAAATTGCACAACAGGCCCTCCCACAATTCTGCAGCTTATACTTTTGCCCCCACAGCTTTTTAAACTATCAATTAGACCCAGAACGAAAAACTGATTTAATCAGCAAGGCCCATTAACTTTACTCCAATTAAACCCTAATTAATAGGAATACATATGTTACAATAATACTCATGGGAGCTTATAGAACCTTGAATGAAAACTCTAAACTTTTAAAGGGCATATGAGAATGCATGTTATAAGAGATAAGATCTGGTATCCCAAAGTGTTGACATGTTCAAACCAATCTTTAAGAGAAAAAAATGAGTTAAGTCTTATAAAAAAATTTTACAATGCTCAGATCCATGAGAATACATTGAGAATGACCAGAAAAAAAAATAAAACATGAAAAGATAGTGAAGGTTAATTTTAAAGCGCATAAACTTGGTGTATGTGGTTTCAATCTTTTGCATCGATGAGAGTAGTGATAGTATAAGTGGAACTTAGAAACACATGATAAAGCCTTCATGGAAAGAGTTCAATGTTGTTGGTGATCCATGTATATTGTGGTATATGGTTCAATTTTACCATGTTTATGATAGGAAAAAAAAAATCATAAGAGAATATTCAATTTTGTTTTAGATTTAAAATTAGCAACTCCGGTTAAGATTACATATTAACTGTCTAAAATTTTGAATGTGAATATAAATATACAAAAGTTGATATCTAAAAATATTTATGAACTCAAGTATATTTTAATATTTTATTTTGAAAAATATATTTTACTATTATATATATGTTGTCGACAAATAGTTTTTAGTAAGTACATATAAAACCATTAAAAATGAGATATAGTATTTTATATTGGCAAAGTTTGATATAATAAATCATTAATTGATAATAGAAAATCTGACTAGTATGTATTTAAAGAAGTAAATGATAGTTAAATAAAGAGAAAATGTCAAAAAAGCCTCAACTTTCAAATTTTATACGTTTAAATCCTCAACTTTCAAAATATCATTTAAGTGCCTAAGTTTTTGTTGACTTCATGATTAAATGGTTAAATTATGTTGAATATACCATTTGAGACACGCCAATAAATCAAAAAGCGGCGCATGTTAAGGGAGTTAAAAGTTCCGTTAGCAGTGTTTAATCAAAAAAATGTCATTTTCCTCTTACTATAAAAACTCAACTTTCAAATTGTGGATGTTGAAATCCCCAACTTTAAATATATGGGCATTTAAATGCCTAAGTTTGCATTGATTTCATGATTAAATGGTTAATTTATGTTGACTATGCTATTTTAGGCATGATATTAATTCGAGAGACAGAGCATATTTACGGGATTAAATTGTATATTAACAGCTTTCATTTAGTCAAAATAACCAATATTCTAGCGACTATTTATCATTCTTCTTCTGTTTGTACTTTCGGTCGCTTTATCGAAATCCAACCATAATCAAGAAGTCAATAATCTTCTCAGATTGAAATCCACATTTGGATAAACCGAATCCAATGACGCATTTGCCACCTGTACTCACCTTGAATCTCCAAAATTTTTCCATGTAATTCCCTAAAGAACCTCAAGAAATTGAGTTTCTTAAGCATTGTCGATAACTGACTCGATGTTCATCCATCGAATCAGTTATTAAGAAAATAAATTAAAACTTTAACATTTTTTATTGGTTATTGGTTTTAAACGTTAAGTGTTGGTGATAACTGATTTAAATTTTTTCTGAATACTCATTGGAAAGTAAAATAACCGATAAAAGAGTGTTAAAGCTTCATCTCGTAAACGTGCTTCGTTTCTCGATTTAATGTCATGCCTAAAATAGAATAGTCAGCATAAGTTAACTATTTAATCACGAAGTCAATAAAAATTTAGGCATTTAAAAGTCTATATTTTTAAAATTAGGGATGTAACATCCACAATTTGAAAGTTGAGGCTTTTTTGACATTTTCCCGTTAAATAAATTGAAATTATGTTACCTTGGAAGTATATATATTCAGTTAAAAACTGGTAACATGGTATTCTTATTTAGTATCTCTTTTGCTCAATGGTAGGCGACACCCCTGACACCTACAAATGTATTTTATACTTCAATATTATGTTAGTGATCTTGGGGTTGGTTAGTGCCAAAAACCGTACTTTGTTACCACCTTATTAGCTGCTATATTTATATTTTCTGTTAGCATTGGCTTGGATTGACTAATTTTGGGGTCAAACTATATTGCTATTGCATTGCTAAATACTCAGTTGCTCTGTTATGATGATATTGTTGTGTTATGCTAATCATTAAGCTTTGATGATATTATCAGTCTGTTAAAACTTATTTTGAAATGCCGACTGTATTTATAAATAATATATGAAACAAAATATTTCTTTGATTATACCAACACATGAACCAGTTTTTGCAGGATCAGATCATATTGATTTCTATGCAGTCGAGATCCAAGAAGTGCAGTTCATGGGTGAAGCTTGAAGTTTTTTTTTTTGTTTCAGAAGTATCACGAGACTTGGTAGTTTTTCTTGGACTATTTTACATTATTTTCAGATTTGAAATTTTATGGAGATTAATTTGTAGTGACTTCTTGAAACTCCCTTGGAAAATTTGGACCATTACAAATATGTTGAAACATGACAAATATGTGGAGCATGACAAGTATGTTGAAGTGGTGAGTGCAGATGTGATTCTACAAGGTGAACAGTGGCGTCGATTGAACCTTGTGGATTGCTCCGACTCATGTAACTAAAAACGAAATTGCACCCCCCCGCTAACTACACCAAAATTCTCATGCCTACCCTGCAGCTTGAACAAAGGAACATTTATCGATTGAAACTTACTAATATTTGAAACATGACAAATATGTTGGAAATCATGAATGCAGATGAGATATGCATATTCTTGAGTTTGTGCAACCTCGATATTGATTGAAACTTACAAATATTTGGAGCATGAAAAATATTTTGAAGTCATGAATGCAGATGAGATTCAATATTTAAGTTGTTCTAGCGATATTATAGCTGCTAAGCTCAGAAGTCATCATTTCTATTTTCCAGAGCTTTGCTTAATAAATTTGTAGGTTTAGTAATTTATTATCTTTACTTCGACAAATCGTGGAGCAGATTTATGAATGATAAGTACTTTATAAACAAACTAGTAGGTTACCCGTCCTTCAGCCGGGATTTAGATTAGATAAACTTGACTCAATCGTTTTAGTTGATTTGAATTCTGAATTTTAGATTAAAAATTTGGATTATTGTTAGTGAGTATTTGAAATCTTATAATTGTTCTGTTTGGTTGCTATTTTTGAAGTGAGTTTTCTCCATTTATTTGTGTTTGATAATTTCAAGTATGTTTTTAACCTATCGAATTAATGTGTATAATTTTCTTTCTCTTTTCCTAAAATACTTTTCCAGAACAGTTTATGTAAAATTTTCTTTATTTTCCCTTCCATAATTTTGAATTTTTGTTTTTCGTTATTTTCTCCTCCATAGTTTCGTTGATTAGTTTTGGGTTATTTCTCATTTTGATTGTTATTAATGATATTCAAAGTATAAACAAATCTCAAAAAAGTATTGTTTTTATTTGTATTTGGTAGTATGCATGTTCTTAATAACGACAGTGATGTCCTCCCATTATGAAATTTTGAAGCAATTTGGTCTTAAAATTTAAGAAAATATATTTGTGTCAAGCTGCAATGTTGCTCACCATGTGAATCTTGTTCCTTCTATTATAACATAGTCACACAATAATAAATGAGATGAAGCATAATATATTCCAATCTTCAATATATGTATATGTATGCTCAATTAGTTCATCGTGATTGCAATCCAGAGTTGATAACTATTATTTATTTATGTTAAGAGAATTTTTCTTAATGTCAATGACTCGCTAACATTATTATTTTTTCTTTTAGAAAAATTTTCTGAATGTCGCTGACGATTGTCTCTTTCTAAGACTGCTGAAACTCTTTAATTTATTTTAGAGAAATAACTTTTAATTTATTAGGATAATATTATTTATATCATGAAACTCTTTAATTATGTGAATAACTTATAATAAAAATTATTAATATATATATAGATTTTATAAACTATATAAATAAATCTAATAAGAGTTTAGTTATTAAATTAGAGTATTTTAGATCACTTTTCTAAAGAAGTTGATTGGGGTTAGTACTATCTGTTTATAGGCAAAGTAATATATGTGTGTAATTAGTATCAAAATCCAATTTCAGATAAAACACTATTTAAGGATTAATTTTTTAATTCATTTAAAATTTTTAAAGTGATATATGTATAGTGTATTTATTTATGAAAATATCTGTCTTGTTTTTGAAAGTATATGTATAGTGTCTTTATTTATGAAAGTTTTTTTTAATTTTAACTTTGAACTTTTAAAGATTTAACACAAGAAAGTTGTGATTTCTTTAATTTTATTGTCTCATCAAGTATTATTTTCTTGTTAAGTTTCATTTTTTTTTCATTAAAGAAAATGAAATACTTTTGCTAAAGAAAATCAAAAAGGGGGAGGATATTCTTGTCAGAGCATGAGACAATATTAGCTTATAAAAAGACCTAGATATCACATAAACATGCACTTGCTTTAGATCAAATTACATCATTTTTATTTTCCTCTAAAAATCAAGAATTATCCAATTAAGGTATAAACTGTTTTCCGTTTTGTTTGATGTTTGGTTGTTTTTTTTGTTTCTCTTGATTTCTCATACGTTCTCATATTGATCTCATCGATCTGTTGAAATTCTCGAACGATTCTTTGGAAGAGCGATCAATATGTGTTGTTGACCATATAAAACTGGACAAGGCACTAAATAATAAGGACCTCAAATTCTTATGATTTAATGATTAAGATTCTTTTTAGTAAATTGAAAAAGGGAAGATTTAAAAAAAGGGACCCTTTTGCAAGTTTATTGGCAAACAGGATCAGTTAGTTTAAAATTTACACCCTAGGAGTCCATGTTTCACAATTTTGCCATGGAGCCTAAACAATGATTTAGCCGGTCTGTGTGTCGCGTAGTGCTTTTGTGAGTCTGATGAAATAGAATAGAAACGACATGATTTTCTTCGGCCAACTATATATGTTCTATTTGGTTTATCAACTTTGTTTTCATTACTAATTATGAATGTTGTTTTTTTTTGTGAATATTGAAAGAATTTAGTAGGAAAAATGTGTAAGGAAAGGCGTATTTCTGAGGCAAGCAACAGGGCTAGAGTATCACCGTACCCTCTTCGGTCTTCGAGGAACAACACATACTATGCACCAGAGTCGCCTATTCAGCCTGAATGGGAGGATGCACGGTGTGTGATATGCATGGAACCGCCACATAATGCTGTCCTCTTGCAATGTTGTTCCATCTTCAATGGATGTCGTCCTTACATGTGCGACACGAGTGCTCGTCACTCTAATTGTTTCAAGCAGTTCCACAGAAACAACAGCAAGAACAAGCGCTTAAACCCAATCAAGACCTTAAAATGTCCCCTCTGCAGAGGAGAAGTCCTTGAGATGACCAAGGTGACAAGCACTGGAAGAAGATTCTTGAACGCTAAACCGAGGTCTTGTCCTGTCAACGATTGTGAATTCACTGGGACGTTTTCTCAGCTTGATAAGCACTTGAAAGCTGAGCATCGCGGTGTCGTCCCAAGAATGGTCGATCCTCAGAGGCAAAGGAGGTGGGAAATGGTACAGAAACATGCTGAATATGTTGAAGTCATGAGTGCAGCAGGGAATTTGCATATCCCCCAGTTTGTGCAAACTCAGCTTCCCAGCACTCATCATCCTCAGATGTTTCGGTTGATTGTTGGCGTTAATGGAACCATGTGGATTACTCCAATTCAGGTAAGGAATGGATTTTTCCCCGGTAACTACAGTGCAGATTTCATGCCAAGACAACAGTTTCCACCGAGAAACATGTATCATGGTAGTTAAGAATTCTAACTTGTTTATTGAGAACCCAAAGTTGTTCTAGCATTATCATTCCTGCTAAACTCATATCATGTCTATTTTCCAAATCTTTGCTTAATAATTATATAATTTCTAAATTCAAATAAAGAATCAAAATGCATATATCTTTAGTAATTTATTATATTTATTTTGATAAATGGCAGCACTTTTAATGTGTGTTTAGTAATTTATTATATCTGTTTCGATGAATGACAGGACTTGTTATGTGTGTTTAATAATTTCATGACTCCCTCTGTTTCATTTTATAAGAGGTTTAAACAATTTTTATTTTTTTATTTTATTAAATTTTTTTTATAAGTTTCTATGCAAACAACTAATTATGTTTAACTTTTGTGATTACTAATATTGTAGAATACTATTTATTATTGGTTGGATTATTTAAATTAAATATATTTTTAATAGAAAAAACTATAAAATAAAGATTATTTAATGTAGTTTTTTAAACTTCACACTTTTAGCTAAGACTTCTTATAAAATATAACAGAGGAAGTACTTTCATTTTGATAGATAGCAGTTCCATTTTATGTGTGTTTCATAATTTAATAGCTTCATTTCGACAAGTGGTAACGCTGTATTATATACATTTAAATTAAATAAAATCTATGTTAATTTAGGAAATTATTATCTAATATTTGTTTCTAATTTATTTGCCATTAAATTTAAATTTATATTAAAAAAATATGATGTGTCTTAAATAATTTATCACCTAATGAAATTAACTGTTTTCTGCAATGTATTATTAGATATGTGTGATTATTAAAAATAAATTAGACTCAAGATAAACACTATTTATGGATTTATTTGTTTAATTTACAAAACATATTAAAACCCGATATTTGGATATGGTTTGTTTCTTTATTTTTGAAAAAATCTATCTTGTTTTTCTTAAATTTCCTTATAATTTTATGATTTTTTAAAAGTTTTAATATTAAGTTAAATCTAGAGAATCTACATATAGTGATTATAGATGACCAATTAATTAACTGACATAAAGTGACACTGTTCCTAGTAGTACATTGTGTTTTGACAACTTTAACCCTATTATGGAAAAAGTAGTGGTTGGGAGACTTTAGGGGTTTATTAATATGTTAGAATAGGATATCAAAGATAACTTACTGCGATAAAAGTTATTACGAACTAACGACGTTAACAATGTTATACATATAACTTAAGTACTTGGCTATGGACAATTCCTTGTAAATATAACCTACCATCCTCAGCAACTTAATAGCTTGATAAGAATAGTACCAAGTAAGATGTTATATAAACCGGTAACTGCAAGATATTTTAGTATTGATCACCTGACTATAGACTCATACATTGGTATGCAATGCTACTGTTACCGTCGTATATAGGCTATTGACTTTATTTACTCTTACTATGGTAAATAGTCTTAACTGGCTTAGTTGGACAAATAGTTAAATTTAGTTAATGGCCAATGTACAATCCTCTGCACAATTTGAAACATATCTTACCGTACTAAGAGCAACTGGAATTGTACATAATATTAAAGTTACATGTGTTTATATGTATTGACATTGTGTATTGTTGCCATAATAAATAGTATGAACTGGATCAGTAGGCCACATACTGAAACCTATTAACATGTCAATGTACAATCCTCCAGTTATATAACTTATCGCGCTAAGAGCCATTGTGGGATGATGACGTTAACATTGTTACCAAATATGTTGGTCTATGACTCGGTAATAGTATTATACGGATAAGTACAACGAATTTATGTATGGACCCGTTGTTAAGTAACCACTAGTCTTTACCTGACCATATAATCATATATTATCATGTATGTAGATGAAATTGGAATTATACGCAATGCTAAAATTATCAGTATATATCAGTTACTAAGATTTTTTACCCTTATTATACTTGGGCCAATAAAGAATATACACCGGTAACTAATGATAGATGAGCTATAACTTACCACGGTAAAAGCCATCAAAGTTAACAATGTTATCCAGGTAACCAGTCAAATCTAATATTTCTCTTCAAATCTTCCAACACATATTTTTTGATTTAATGCTACATAAGAAAGAATAGGGGCAAAAGTGTCATGCGTTTCAGACGGCATGAGAGAGGTTAAATTAAAATTTTTTGATGCTATTTTATTAATTAAAAGATACTCTATGTATATTGCAATACTTCACCCTAAAATCTATGTGTTTAAAATTTTAGTACTATGTCACTATAAAAAAATAAAGTTTGTTGCATACTTGCATCACTTATTTATATATATATATATATATGTATATTTTTGCATTTTTTATGATTGATTCCAACTAATTTTACATCATTTATATAAGTGATTCTAGAAGCATTGATGCAAAATATTTGTATTGGTTAATTAAATGTTTGCATATATTTATGTAATTGATGTTAATATGTACCAGCTGCAAAAAATGATGTTAGTTTTGCATCGATTAATATAAGTGATGTTCGTTTTTCATCAGTTAATATACATGATGTTAGTTTTGTATCAATTAATGTAAATGATGTTAGTTTTGTTATGGTTATACCAAATGATGTTAAATATTTATATCAGTTGTTAGTAGTTGATAATAAATTAGTAAAATTATATATAAATAAAAACATTATATACTTTTAAAAATTTATATGAAAAACATTAAACTCATTTACGATAATAGTTTCTTATTAAACCATGTATGTTGGTTAGTAACTTAAATATAAGAAAATTTGGTTAATTTTGTAGACACAAGTAAGAGTTTTTTTGGTAGATGGTAATAGATAAACCATTAATTACTTCTCTCTCATCTTTTTCTCTTTCATGCTACTGTAGCTTTGCATATTCAAATTTGAACAAAAATGCCCTTATCACAATTATATCGTGGTATGTTTTTTTGTTATCACATAAAATATCTTCTGATCATATTTACCTGATAATAATATTGTTACTATGATAATAAGTCAATTTTTTATATTCGGAGTTGACATATTATTCTAATGTTGAAATATTTACTACTGTACTAAAAATGTTATTGAATAAAATTATAATTATTGATAACTAAGTTACTTGTTCATAATCTACATACTGCTATTGCGTCAAGAAGAAAGTTACCTTGATATTTTGGTTACTTGGTCATAATTTACATATTGTTATTACACTAAGAAGAAAGTTACCTTGATATTTTGGTTACATCAGTAACTAAAAAATTATAGCTAGCAATTTCATCCATTAGTCATCTATAAATATATTACTATGTTAATAACATATTTTATACCATGCTAAATAATAATTTAGATGTGAATATATATATATATATATATGTCACATGTATATATAATATTTTGTTTATCGTGCTAACAAAATAATTACTCTTTAAAATGGGACATAATCTCTCTTCAATACTTTGCTCGTTCAAAACACTTACCCGATAAAATTACGATAGAGGCATTTTTGTGTGAAATTACACTAATTGTCAGGTTATCTATGGCTATATATTAAATTACCCCCATAAGTAAAAGAATAAGTTAACTATTTATAAGAAAACAAGGAATACTCTTTTTGGTGGAGACGATGTGGGACATACAGTACATACACTAAGTTATTAGTTTTTTTTTTGTCGTATATTTCATCAGTATAATAGATAATTAATCTAATCCTTTTATGATGATAATAGTCTATGAAAGTATATGCGATTACGATGAATAATTACTCCAAACAGCTTCTAAGACGCAAATTCTCCTCGACAGGCGGTTATGCATGTACGACATCTCCACGACATCTACAATGGGCGATTCTGCATGTACGACATCTCTACGATGGACATGCTCTTCCCGCAAGAAATGAGACCACTGCAATTAACTGCGCCCCTGGGAATCAAACCACAGATCTTGTGTATATGCCTTTAAACCTTTAAACCTTTAACCAATGGGTCGAGAGTTCTTCCACGAGTAGTTAATAGCATTGGCATTTATAACTGATGCCAAATCTTTTATAGCATCATTTTTTATTGATGTGAATTTGTATCATTTTCCTAAATGAGGTTAGTAAATTTTAATAAATACATCGATTATTTAATTGATCAACAATGTTACATAAGAGATCCAAGTTTCAAGTCATGTGGTGTGAGGTCCCTGAATCAATGATAAATTCAACATTATTTCTCTTACCAGTCAACGTGTCAACAGAATCCGGTTGCTTAGTATTAAGAAACTTCACAACCGCAGTCCATTGATCATCTGTAAGGTTTGGTAGAGAGCTGCAATCAAAATCCTTCGTATTCTTAACTTGAACAATCTGGGCTGCATGGCCTGCGTGAACCGTGTGAGCTACATAACATGTGTGAGCCGCGTGAGCTCGTCCCACTGGAGTTGTCTCGTGTCCTCTACCGCCAAAACTCCCTATCATTCCTACACCACGACCAGTTCGTCCACCACGACCACTTCGTCCACCACGAGCTCCCCCTCTTGTATTAAAGTTTCGGCCTTTCTCTCCCCACCATTCCAGATATACTTTTAACTGAAAGAAATCAGACATCGCGTGACCATACTTGCCACAATGTGTTCAAGTTACATCTTTTTCACGATCCTGAACTGGAGGAGGGCGAGCTCTATGTCGAGCATATGCAGCAAAGCCAACAGCTTCAGTCTTTTCATCTCGGCTTCGAGCCATGTTTTATTGTCGCTCTTCTCATATGATGCGTTGATAAAATTGAGAAAGCTTGGGAAGTGGCTCCATACTTGTGTTGGTAGAGCGCATTGTGCCAAACCTAACTGAATCCAATCCATTCAGAAAATTATTTGTACGTTCTTCACCACGATCTTCTTCCAATTGTGCCGCCAGTTCCCCACAAGTACAAGGCCTTATTGGCTTGTAAACTGCAAGTTCATCCCAAATCTTCTTAAGTTTTCCAAAATACACCATCACAGTGCCACCTTGTTGCCTACAGTTTGCCAAATCATCTCGGAGTTCACTAATTCTTGGTCCATTCCCAGCCGAATATTGTAACTTCAAGTCATCCCACAAGAGTTTCGCTTCTTCTACCATTGAAATTGAAGTTCGTAAAGTCGGTTTGATGGTGTTCAAAATCCATGCTACAAGCATAGAGTTAACAACCTCCCACTGTTCAATATCTGTCACCGTCGTCGGCTTCGCCAAAGTCCCATCAATGAAACCAAGTTTTCGTTTCGTCTGCAAGGCATTCCGCACATGCTTCGACTAATCTTCATATTTTTCTCCTCGTAATTGTACTGTCGTAATCATATTTCCTGGTCGATCTGATGGATGGAGATACATCGGTGAGAGAGTAGCATCGTCCATCGTACGCACCACCACTGTTTTGTTTCCGTCGTTAGTCATCTTCTTTTTTCTTCTCTTCTCTTACGGCACTTATTTATTTAATAATTTATTTTTAGGGTTCCTGCTTTGATTCCATATCAAAGTGGCGAGAAAGAGTTGGTTTTCCCATTGATCAAATGAAAGATATATGTACATATGCATGTGCATCATAAGAAAATACTCTAGACTTGCTATACAAGCTATAGATAAGGAAATATAACATATCCTCCAATAGTTGTGTTTTGGTTTGGTCGAGACACGCTCGAGGATGATGCTCTCCTCCTCTCTGACCACCAGTATCTTTCCTTGCCATGTTTTCCAGTGGGAAGCTCTGCGCTGTCCCATAGCAGTGGCTTTGTTTCTTCCTCATGCGGTGAAAGGCTTCTGTTCCTAAGGCGAACTCCTTTTTGGCGGTGGTGTTGGGTCTTCAGGTACTTCCAATGAATCTCCAGCAGTCTATTTGGAAACGGGGGAGGGGGGGATGGGGGGGGGGAGGGGACTTTCGAGTTTGACTCAATGTTGTGAGTAAGTGCTTTAGATCTGAGTATTTTTTTGTCCTTTGTGAGTTTTTGTCTTGTTGGAATCGAGCTTCTCAATGTGCCGTTACGATGGCTTCAGCTGTGGTGAGGCTACAGTGGCTCGGTGTTTCTTGCAGAGGTGGCTTGGTCTTCATCTCGGTGTTTTTGTTTGAGCAACGTGATTTGGTCTTGAGGCTTTGTCGTGTGTATTATTCCTTATATCCGTGATTTTGGCTCCATCACTCAGCTTGTGTTGTTAGTCGTGGCTAGGTGACAGGAAGTAACGACGTCTCCGATTTGTCCGTAGGGTTGGATTTATTTTTTCTCTCGGTCTGCGGTGGTGGTGTGATCTGATCCGCTTTCTTTCAAGTGTGTTTTCCTTTGTTTTTTTTATCGGTTTAAGGTCGATGAGCTAAGCGGTTCATTGTTTGTGAGTCTATTGCTCTCAAATCTGTGAGTCTCATTGCATGATATGGTGAGGAGGATCCAGGCATTTTGGATGTGGCTTACGGCGGCATGGTGGGGATGATAGTCTGGCTGCGGTAGTGTATTGGTGGTTCCTACAGTTAACTGGCCTCGTTTTTGGCTAAGGCTCATTGGCAGCTAGCAGGCTCAATTTTTGTGTGTTCCCTCCTGTGTGTTATCTGGTTCCGTGCGGAAAGGAGCATCAATTAATAGAGCGGCCTTGGATGTGGTAGGGGATGTTCTCGTTTAGGCTCGAAAGTGTCTTGAAGTTGAATAAAGGCAGCAGCTCTATTTTCTTGACGGATTTTTGTGCTTTCGTGGGAGATTTTTTCTGGGCTCTCGCAAGTTCGGGATTGGTGGCTAGAGGCGGCTTTTCTAGCAACATGTAGAGGCTCTAGTGCTGCCGGTTGTATGCTAGTCCGTCAAAACAGTTTTGTTTCTGCATGAGCTCTTAGAGAAGATGTAGGCACCCTCTTCGTCTGAGGGTTTTGAGCATGAGTTTCGGAGGATGCATGTTCTTAACTTGTAGTGACAATGATGAGGACTCCAATTATTTGCATCGAGGCAGATATCTGTGTCTCAGCTCTCAGAATCGGTGTTTTTTCGTCGAGTGATTTCTGGGCTTGCTTAAGCGTTAATCTAACTTGTTGTATCCTTTAGTCTGTGTTTGTTGTTCTGTTGTTTCTCTCTCATTTCTATAGATTTCGGTCTTTCCATCTTCTAGTTGTCTCTGTAATTTCGATTAGAAATTTAAAATGAATATTAACATTTTACCCAAAAAAAACAAAAACAAACAAACAGAGGGAGTATACTTTAGTTTAATTTAAAATTTTAATTGTAATTGGATTTACGAATCATCCAAATATATATTTGAATGGATAATTAGTAGTTAACATAAATTTTATGTGTTCGATATAAATCAAGCTAAAATGCAAATGAGTTTATGTGAAAATCGGTGTGAAAACTAATTACATTCAATAATATAAAAGCATTAGATAGTGAGAATTCATTCAGGGAATCATGATAATTGATGCATCTGTTATTAGGAATGCTTTAAGATTCATTCTAGAACTCAAATTACGGATGTAAAGTTATCCCGCTGTCTCATGTAATAACTATCTACGCAATGAAAATCTCTAGCGTCTAAACCTTCGTTTGTCAATAAAAATCCATGCAGGCAATAAAACTTTAATTCAATATATTCACAAAGTGTAATTACTTCAATTGTCATTGGCTAAGGATGATTTGCCCATCAAGGATAAATCCATCGATTTAACAACATTTTTGGTGTCATGATAATATCGATTAAGGTCAAATCCTAATTGGTCAAATTAGACAAAGAAATGAAAACTCAAAATCTAATGATAGATCTACTCACATGAGAGAAATATATGAAGAACTCATAATAGAATAGTAAAACAAATACAAAAGAGTTAGGAAAAACATCTCCAAAGAATAAAAAAACAAAGAACAAGACCTTAAACTAGGGTTTCTGAGTATTTTTCCTGTCTGGCTTTCCCCGTAGCCGAGATTACATATTTATACAACAAAGGAGAAAACCTTAAAAATGAAAAAGGCAAGTTTCATAAATCGCATACCGATCAGTTTCAAGTTTTACTGATCGGTTGCCTTTGTCTTTGATACCGATCAATTACAAGTCTTGGTGGTGCAATGCTCTAAATCCATTCTAAAGTTATCATCTTGACTCAAACAAATGTTAGTACCTAAGAATACATAAAAGCACCGAAAAATATCTTGTTGTTACTAAAAATACTCAAGACTGCTTAACATAGAGACATATAATGGTTAATCTTCGTAACAGCTTTCTCGCCTAGGAGTCAAGCTTCAGAAACTCTAGAAAAATTACTCTCTTGAACACGAGTTTCAATAAAACAACCAAATATCAGCTTTGCAAAATGCAACAAAGTTTTTACTGCACTATATTTTCGTGGTTTATTTTGACCATCCATATTCCATGAAAAGAAGCCATATAATAGTGCCTATGTGAGCAGGCTTTGTCGTGAGTCTTTTGGCCATTAGTTGGAAGATGTGCTTTATACAGATATTACTAATATCAATCAGTTTCATTAGGTAAAAAATTACTTAATAAATCATTTTTTATAATTTAAGTTTAGATATTTTGGTACCGACATCAGTCAAAAATTATTAGATAACAAATAACTAAAAATACACATATTTTATTTAATTAATTTAGATAGTATTGTGAAACCAATTTCAAAATATAGATAATAAATTACTAAAAACATATAAAAATGTATCTATTTGTCGGAATGACGGCAATAAATTACTAAACAAACATTAGAAAAAGTGTCACCACTTGTCAAACAAAGTGTCAGTACATGGTAAACATTAGTTAAATTCAGATAACAAACTAACAAAGCAAACAATAGATTGTATAACTTAAGCTGTAATACAACAATATTTAATACTAATTTTTGTTACTTACTAATAATTGATATAAAATTTGTATTTTAAAATCAGTTACAGTAATTGATGTTATATTAAATTTTTGACATCACTTCATCAAAATTGATGTAAATCTATATCAGTTTGCATCATTTTCAGAATATTGATGTAAATCTATACCGTCTAATCTCCTCAATGGTAAGACGCCATATGAGATATGGTATAGTTCAGCTCCACAGTTTGATTTATTGAGAGTTTTTGGGTGCTTGTGCTATGCTCATAAGAAATCTCCAAATAAAGATAAGTTTGGAGAATGAAGTCGCAAATGCATTTTTCTCGGATACCCTTACGGTCAGAAGGGATGGCATTTGTTTGATATTGAGAAAGAAAAGTATTTTGTCTCCAGAGATATTGTGTTTCATGAGAAGAACTTCCCCTTTGCTAATATACCGGCTCAGATTTAGACCCGTCACCGATACAAATGCCACAACAGGTGTGTGATGGTGATTTTTTGGTTCATTCTTTACCGCTTACTGTTGTTCCAGTAAACAATTCAACCGGTACGAACATGGTTTCTCCGGAAACTACTGGGAATATAGATGAGAGGGGGAGCACGCAGATTGCTCCTAGTCCTTCTCCGGTTATTGTTAATGTGGATACGACCTCAACGACACCGTTGAAGAGTTAGGAGTAGGGAAACATGTACACACTCCAAATGTCCGCTTACAAGGCTATGTTCTAAACACGACACACTACAATACAGACCCCACACATCATCCTCCTCCATCAGCGTCTTCTTCACAAGGTACGGTCCGTTATCCAATATCTAATTATGTTTTGTGTGATCGTTTTTCGGATCAACACAAGGCTTTTCTAGCCGTGATTACGTTTGGTAACATCCCCAAAACATATGAAGAAGCAGTTAAGTTTAAGGAGTGGTGTGATGCCATGGGTGGAGAAGTTACAGCTCTTGAGGAGAATGAAACATGGTATTTAACGGATCTTCCTCCGTGTAAGAAGGCTATTGATTGTCGTTGGGTGTTTACTATAAAATATAATTTTGATGGTTTGATTGAGCGTTTCAAAGCAAGATTGGTTGCACGAGGTGATAGACAAATTGTTGGGAAAGATTATGATAAGACTTTTACTCCAATGGTCAAGATGACAACGGTCCAAATGTTTCTCAAGATTGCAGCCGTGAAGCATTGGGAAGTACACCAGATGGACGTACACAATGCTTTTCTACATGGGAATTTAGAGGAAGAAGTATATATGAAACTGCCACCGGGATTTCGCTCCACTAACTCGAATAAAGTGTGTCGACTTTGGAAGTCTTTATATGGTTTACGTCAAGCCCCACGTTGCTGGTTTGCCAAGCTCACGAATGCTTTACTAGGGTATGGGTTTGTCCAAACATTTCCTGATTACTCCTTATTTTTCTTGAAATATGGAGACAAAAGATTATATGTCTTGGTATATGTGGATGATTTATTGATTGGAGGAAATGATGATGCTTTTATTTCTCTTTTCAATGGTTATTTAAGTGAATATTTTCATATGTAGGACCCGCGAAATAGTTTCTGGGTATTGAAGTTGCAAGATCCCCCAAAGGTATTTACTTGTCTCAAAGGAAATACGCACTTGATATTATTGGTGAATGTGGTTATTTGGCAGAAAGACCTGTGGCTACTCCTCTCGGACAAAATCATCAATTACAAGTTGAGGAAGAAGAACCGGTGTACACGGATCCGGTTCCATATCATCGCTTCGTGGGAAGATTGGTTTACTTAATGGTTACACAACCTGAAGTTAAGCATTGGGATGCGGCTACTCGAGTTGTGCGATATCTAAAGGGATCTCCGGGGCAGAAGATTTTATTGACAGCTGATATTGATCTTCGTATCTCCGCCTATACGGATTCAGATTATGCTGCCTGTCTTCTTACTAGGCGTTCTTTGACTAAGAAGCAGAAGATAGTGTCTAAATCATCTGCAGAGGCTGAATATCGTGCCATGAGTTATACGACGAGTGAGTTAAAATGGGAACGAGAAATGCTCTCTGAGTTTGGGGTTACACCTAATGATCCTATGCAATTATTCTGTGACAACAAAGCGGCTATACATATTGCAGCAAACCCGGTATTTAATTTCATGAGCGAACTAAAAATATCGAAAGGGATTGCCATTTTATACGTGATGAAATCAAGAGTGGAGTTTTGGCCACGTCTAAAGTTCATATATCCAATCAGCTGGCCCATATGCTTACTAAGGATTTAGGATCTTCACAATTCAGTTTTCTTCTTCGCAAGCTGGGTATTCGAGACCTCCATGCACCAACTTGAGGGAGAGTATTAGAGGATATGTTATATTTCATTATCTATTAAGATTGTAGCTTGTATAGCAAGTCTAGAATATTTTCTTATGATGCACATACATATGTATATGTATATATATATATATATTTCATATGATCAATGGGGAAAACCAACTCTTTCTGGCCACTTTGATAACAACTGAAACCCTCACGACCCAGAAAACGGTGAAGCTCTCTGCCATCAATGCCGTTAACGAGAAAATATAGACACCAAAGAAGAGGAGAATGGCCAGAGCTGGTGCTATGGAAGCCATAGGCGCTGCGGCCAAAAATCGGAGTAAGATGGCCAGTGACGAGGAAAGAAAGATTGAGAGAGTTGAGATTATCACTACTTAATTTCACTACTTAAGATTATCACTACTTAATTTCCCCCTTTCTGTATTATAAATGTTGTTTAAGTTTACACACAAATTAAAAAAAAACAATGAAATTCTTTCTTTTATCCTTTATTAATAAACTGAACAAAACAATTTTCCTTAGTCATTATTTAAAATAATATATGGTAAATAGAATTAAAAAAAAAACTGCATTGGAAACATAAAACTCTAAGGTGTACGTAATTTAATTTTGTTTTAGTTTGAGTTAAGTATTTTAGAATTTAGGGTATAGTTTTTAAGGGATATGAGGTATGATTTATGATTTAGGACTTCGGTTTTAGGGTTTATAAAACACTAAACTCTAAATCCTAAACCACCAAAATATGAGGTTAAAAGATTTGTCCTATATAAGAGAATTTTCTTTTAATAAAAATACTATTTTCTTAAATAAAAATATGTGCTATTTGTAACACAAAAACTTGATTTTGTGCTATTTTTAAGAATCGCCGTATAATTTATCTCGTGTTATTTTGTGTTTTTACACGGTAAGTATTAAGTATTTAGAGGTTTGCACGTACTCGATCTCTCCGCCGGCTTCAAACTCATTAATAGAATTAAAACCTGCTACACGAAGTTGTTACACGTTTATAAGTATAAACTGTTACAAATTACAATCTTTAATTAATTATGGAACTGAAGAGTTTTATCAACTTCTTTATATATGTTTTTTATTTTCCTTGTTAATTCTAGAATAATTTCTTTATCTTTTAATTACCTAAACAATTACGTAGTTGCCGTAAAAAAAATTACTTAATTACTTGAATTTGTTATTCTATTTCGATTTCGTTACACATTTCTTGTTGATGACGGAAACTCTAGACCAAACAAAAGACTGGAAGGTGAATGTGATAACTGGATCCAGAGTGGAATGGATAAAGAGCATTAGCATCATCAAACACACAAAAAACAATTATCTAAATTTATCGAACAGCTTTTGCTGATTGTAAAACAATAGTAGAAGTTCATAATACTAAAAACTACAACACCAGAAATAAATAAATATATTTATATTTATGTGTAGACAAAACTAACATAGAAAGAACAACGAATGAAGAGAATTGGGGAAAAAAAGAAACTAAAAGAAGTTATAACTTATAACGTATCTGTCGTTAAATCTGTTGAATCATTCTTACAAGACAATCGTAACAAAAGTCAATTGGGTTCCCACGAAACGGTGGGGCCCATCGTGAGCAGGTCTCTCTTACATGATCTCATCTCCTCCCACAGCTTCTCTTATTGATTTCTTTTTTTCTAAGAATGTTTAATGAATGATTTGTCTGAAAATTCCAGGTGAAGATGGGAAAGAACTGGTTAACTTGTGTCTCGGCGGTGGCTTGTTTATCTCCTGCAAAAGACAAAAAGAATCAAGTTGGTTTTTCGAATCTTTTCTTCTATTATCGATTATGAATATGTAACCTAATGATTACTAGTTCTTGATTCTAGTTTTGGTTTTGGTATTGGTTTTGCCTTGTTTATCAAGAAACCGGAGAAACCTAAGCGGAAATGGTCATTTGGGAAACAAAAAAGTAGAGAATCTTTTGAATTCCCTGTGGAGGAGACTCCACCGATTGACCCTTCATCTTCCTCTGTTTATCGTCCATCCCCTCCTCCTCCTCCGTTGCCGGATTTTGCTCCTCAGCCATCCTTGCCACCACCTTCTCCTCCTCCTCCTCCTCCTCCGAGATCTGCCAACAATACAAGCTATGGTGATTCCAAAGATGCAAAGACTAGACAAGCTCTGGCTCTTGCATCAGCCGTTGTGGCCGAAGCAACTGTAGTGGCTGCACATGCTGCCGCGGAGGTTGTGCGCCTCACGACGGCACCAACTCCTCAAATTGAGGAATCAAAGGAGGAAACTGCCGCAATCAAGATCCAAAATGCGTATAGGTGTTACAAGGTATACATACAGATCATTAATTCCTCTTATTAAAAGGGACTTAGTCTAATCTATTGATGTTTGACAGGCGAAACGCGCTCTTCGTGTGCTGCGAGGAATGGCTAGACTCAAAACGTTGTTACAAGGAAAATACGTGAAAAGACAAATGAACGCGATGCTTAGCTCAATGCAAACTCTTACACGTTTACAAATACAGATTCATGAGAGGAGGAATCGATTATCTGAAGAGAACAAAGCTCGTCATAGGCTTCTCCAACAAAAGGGTCACCAGAAAGAACACAATCAGAATCAAAATTTGGTAATTAATCTTCATATATTATACCAATCTGTGTGAACCAAAATGCTCAAAGTGGATCAAATCGTGTTGCAGGTTATGGCAGGATACTTTGATTCTAGTAATAAATCAAAGGCGCAAATCCAGGCGAGGTCAGTGAATCGAAAAGAAGCTTCTGTAAGAAGAGAGAGGGCTTTGGCGTATGCTTATAGTCATCAGGTATAACATAATTAAATTAATAACAACTTTGTTGTGAGCTTATTCATCATATTCATAGCAAATTATGTTGGGAAATAAAACAGCAAACTTGGAGAAACTCTTCAAAACTTCCACATGAGGCTTTGATGGACCCAAACACAACAGATTGGGGATGGAGTTGGCTTGAGAGGTGGATGGCTTCTCGTCCGTGGGATCCTCAATCTAACGACGAGCAAGTCTCTAACAAAAGCTCTCTTAAACGCGAAAACTCCATCAAGACTTCTCCTGCAAGATCTAAAACACTAAAGTCAGCTAGCCAAGGTTCTATCCAATGGCCGGTAAACAATGATTCAAAGAGCAAAAAGAGCGATTTTACTAATCGCAGGCATAGCATTGGTGGTGGATCGTCTACAAACGCTAAAGAAGATGAGAGTGTTGGTAGCTCATCATCACGCAGAAGTTCCTTGGACAACACGCAAACTGTGAAATCCAAGGTTAGCGTGGTAACAATAAGCGACGTTGGTAATGCACAGCCTGTGAAATCCAAGGCTAGTGTGGGAACAAAAAGAAGCGTAGATAACATGCAAGCTTTAAAATCCAAGGTTAGCGTGGCGATAACAGGAAACTTGGGTAGCACGCAAGCTGTGAAATCCAATGGTATTGTCGGAACAACAAGCTTGCAGAAGAAGAAGGTTATGTCTGAGAACAAGAAACCTCCGCAGGTGGTATTGCCCAAGAAGAGGCTTTTATCTTCTACTTCTCTTGGGAAAACGAAGAAATTGTCCGATACGGACAAAGCAACAACAGGTGTTGCAAACGGAGAGAAAAAGAGAAGAAATGGTGGTAGCAGTTAACCTAAAGTTATAGCCTTTTCTAGACCAAGAGGTTGCTTTGGCGGTAATTTGATAGATTTAGCATCTCAAATCCGAGTTTTGTTTTCTGTCAATATGAAAGAGAGTTAAAAAAAAAAGAAAAAAAAGAGAGTTTATTTTGGTTGTTTTCTTTGGGTGAGTATAAATGATGTCTGTCTGTTTCGGTTTGGTTTTTATCTGATGGATTATTATTTTTATTTTTTTTTTATCTTTTATTTCACGTTGATGTTTGAGTATTTGTTCAAAATGAAAAATGCAACAAATTCATGGTGGTAGTTTTCCATGAATCATTTTGATATCTCTGAAAAGCAAGGAACGATAGATGATTCTTGAAACGTCAAAGGGGCGATGACCCTGAAGTCCAATTCAGATTCAATAATAAGAGAGCCTCAATTTTTTTGGATCATTGTCTAAAATGGATACTTTCAAAATTTTATTTCCAAACAATGTTTCCTCATAAAGATTGTTTTAACAATAGGAGACATTTTTTGGAAATAAATTTTTTGAAAAAGTTTAATTTCATATTTTTATTTTTATTTTTTTTGGGTTTGAGTTTCAGTAGTGATTATATGGATTAAAAAAATGTTTAAACCAATTTAGTCTTAAAACTAAGGGCGATTATCTAAAACGGATCCTTTGAAAAATTTATTTTCAAACAGGATTTCTTGAAAAGAATTTTTGAAGTAGTAGGAGTTCATGTTTGAAAATAAATTTTCAAAGAAATCTGTTTTTTGTATTTAATCCTAAAAATAAACTCAACAAATATTTTGCTTATGGTACCTGTTTTAAACCCAAAAACCCAGAAGAATTTCTTTTCTTTTTTGGGTTCGAGTTTCGTTAGTGGCATAAAGTATTAATTACCGAAGCCTTAATATTTTTAAATTTATTATTGTTTCCTAAGACCCCTAATAATATTGAGCCGGATCTAGATAATAATATTAGGATTTTTTGGAAGGTGAAAAGTGTTGGGAATGTCTTGAAATTATTTGTATTTACTCTAATTAAGTTGTAATGATGAGGTTGACATGTGGTATAATATTATGTGGTTATAATGTTTTGTAAGATGTATATTATAACTTGTAAATCTAAAAGCTAACATTATACGAACGTACAAAGTCATACATCTACGCAAACTAGATCAAAATATAGTGTTTAATTTTGGACTAAACAAATATAAGGGTTTTATGAATTTCTCATATATATACTATATAGATATATATAGGAAATAATAATAATACTATATATATTGATATATATTTTCTATATATGTATACACATGATCATAATTAATTGATAATCCAATTGAGAATTTGTTTATGCCCAGCTCACGAGAAAGAGCCCAAAAAAGACCAGGGTTCACATTACTACATTAGTGTGTGTATATAGTTATATGATGAGTTTTGATTATTGAAGCTCTCTCTTTGACGAAACGAGATTAGAAAACAAAGAGTGACGTTTCATGCTTGTATGACAAGCAAACATCGTAATGAATATATGTCGCCGTGAATTTAAAAACGAGAAAAAAAGTCCACTTGTCAAATATACGTCCGAAGCCTAAGAACCCTAGGACGAGAGATAGCTTGTATAACAAGAAATTTTATGGATTTGAGATAAGATATCTACGGTACTAGCATACTTCATCTGATCCAGTTTGTGTGTGTGTAGATTCCGGTAGAAACACAACATTTGAAGTGCTCAAATAACCTCGAATAGTTTTGGTTTACAGTTCCGCTGCAGAAGGGAAGAAGCTGTTTTAATGTCAACACACAGAGGCCATGGCTTCACCATCCTTTGGGAGCTTCTCCTGGGGACTCCACACTCAATCTGTCTGATGCTCAGTAGCTTCAACCTGGTGAATGGGATTACCATTCTCCTCCATCTGGTGAATCACAAGCATCACATAGTCTCCTCTAAAGTTATGCTCAGTAGCTTCTCTACAAGTTCAGCGTATACTTTGATCTCAACACCGGTGGTGTCCTAGTGTCGCACCTGCCAGGGGACTGTACCCACCACCTTGTGTAACTTGAAGGTAATGGGATTGTTGTTGATGCGGCTGAGTTTGTGGTGGGCATTGTATCCGTCCACCTTCATACATGGAATTGGCATAACCAGTATGAGGAGGCCTTAATGTTAGATTCACATCGCTCGTCTAGGTGCTATAAGACATCTTTGTCTGCCGAGGAGCATGTGGTGGTGGTGCAATATACCCATAAGCTTGCATAAACTGGTGTGGAGACCAGTATTGCAGATACTGTGAGAATGACTGAGTTTGAGCTGACCTTGGGTGAGATGGAGCAGGAGGTGGAGGCATGAACTTATGACCATGCGTTTCTGGTGCTTGAGGTTATAATGGTTGAGCAGGAGGTGGTGCTTGAGGTTGTGATGGTAGAGCAATGGGCCCTGGTGCAGGTGAGTTTTGTAGTTGTGTAGAGGAGGCATGTAACACTGTTGCCGCTATTGTGGATGCGGCCATGATGGTAGCAAAGCAAGTGCTTGCTGCTGGTTGTGTGCATATGAGGTTCTTACTCTTCTTAGGAGTTTCGACTGGATTCCTATGTCGAAGAAGATGACTCTTTCTCCAAAATTTAAGCTTTGCTAGCTCTTTGTATCAGACCGGGTCAGGGATTAGGGCTTGAGGCTCAAATCGAAGCCAATACTAAGAAAAAAACCTAGACAAGCCTCATCTTCCCTCGAATGTATAAGAGCAGGGCAAAAACTTCGAAGGCCGCCCTAGGAACTCACAACCACCAAGTCACTAGTCCAACAGCCGCCATCGCCGAGTTTGCTCCGTCGTTCTCAACACCGTCGAATTGAGGTATGATTTAATGATTAGACTTGGTTTTTAGGCTTGCTATGTTGTTCGATTTAATATATGGTCTGCTCGTGAATTATTGCAGCACCACTCCACGCCGCCAGAACGAGAGTCCAGCTCCACCGTGTGAACCATCTTTGCTAAAAGAGGTAATCGCCGTGAGTCTCTAAATTTGAGTTTAATGGATGGATAAATTGCGTAATTACCATGAGCTTGGGCTATATAGGTCTGTTCCACCAAGTAACCATCTGCGCCATTCGAATCGCCAAGTAACATCATTGGAGAAGGTCGTCGAGAAAGATAATCCGTGAATCCATTCATGTGACATTATTTACTGTGTTGTTTCTTTGATTATTATAGCAAGCCAAACCAAAGTAAACCAAGACTAAACCAGGGAAATAATTGCTTAATCGATTTCTTAATCCACACTCAATTATCCCGTGTAGTCATGGTGTGCCATGACGTCACTGACATGTAAAGATCTTAGGCGAAGTTTAGAGGTCGTCGGTTCGAGTGACACTTGGAACGAAACTAATATTATATGCTGTGATTTTGGATCTGAGAGGATATACATGCTTTGGCCCATAACCTCCAGGTCTAATTAAACAGAAGTCCAAGTATAATTAAAGCAAAAAAAAACCAAGCTTAACTATGTGTGCGTGAGATGTTTGAAGAATAGTTTTGGTGTGGGTTTAATATTATATTATTAGTTTGGGTTGATTTAATTATTAAAATAGAGCTAATTAATTTAATTGGAATCGAGTCAATGTTAAACCAAAATTGAGAATTTCAGATTTAATCTAAGTATTTGAATTAGTTAATTATTATTTAAAATTAATCTTTATCGTTAAACCTAAACCATTGTAGATTGAGGAGTGTTGTTGAACCGGACCCCAGTTTTTGCTAGTTTGAAACCGAAAAGTTAACAATATTGCTAAGGTGAGGGCTAACCTCACATTTCTTACTTGCCTTAACCCTTCCATTGATAATTTAATGCCTAAATGTGTATTGTCTCTATGATCGAGTCAGTGTCTTTCATGTTAAATCGGGCGTATGTTGTTTAGATTATTTCACGATTTCATTGATTCACATGTTTTGTGCTAGTGATGTGATATATTTATATAATTGTGTTAGGAGACTTGGGCTGGATATACAGTGCAAGGACTGTGGTATAACTTGGAGTCGTGTGTCCATAGGGTATGGGCGGTAAATCGGTCTGCCGAGCCATAGCCCTAAGACCGATAAAGTGTCTATTGACCGGTAAGATTGGGTACTATATGATATGCTCAAATATATCCCTAGAGCTACTTTCCAAATTATGAGATCGATGCAGTACTTAGGGGTCGAATCCACAAGGACTCAAGAACATCACAGTAGATTTTTTCATTTTGAATTAAGCTAAGTGAAATGAGAAGTAATGTAAATAACCATGTAAAATAATATTAAAATCGGTTTATTTATCAAATAGGAAAGATGTCAGGTCTAGGAAATTTCTAGTAATGCAGGTAAATTAATCGGTTAGATCATATTGCAAACATCTTCCAGAACTCAAATCACAAAAGTAAAATAAAACAACTTTCGTTTTTGAGAATTTACTATATATAAAACCTAAAAAACCAAATTCTTTTGCGAATCCTAGATTCTAAACAAGCATTAAATGCAAGTTCGATTTATTCACAAATTATCTAATCCAAATTCCTTTGTAATTATCTAATTTGCTCACTCTAGATTCTATTAGATTATAAATCACACTTTCTTGCCCATTTAACAACCTATGATCTAGATTCTAAGTGATCAATCCAGAACTAGCTTTAAATGCAACCTAGGTGAAAAACTATCAAGTTGTGAATCCTAACTTATAATCAATCTAACATTCCATGAAATCTCTAAACCTAACAAGGAACCTACTCATAAATATCAATTGAAACAAAAGACATGACTGAAATAGATATAATATGAATAAGCAAAGAGCAATTGAAACAGGTTTTCAAAATCTTCTCTCAAAGTAGTAACAAAGTAACTAGATCAGCCCCATGCTCTCAATATCTCAGAAATTCTTCGTAGAAAGTAAGATGTTCTAAAAAAAACCTAAAAACCCTAATTAATAGTCTAAACACGACTTGAGCTGTTTTGTAAATACAAAAAACTATAGGGAAAAGTTGTAAATCTCCAAAAAGTATTAGTCTTCGCATGGTGTTATGAAAATCGGCCTGTGTTGACTGACACACATGGTTGTAATAGTCGACACAGATGGTCACAACCAACACCAACTTCGACTTCTCAGCTAAAACGCTCCAAAATGTCCAAATGAACCCAAACATGTGTAAACATGTAAACGACTTGAAAAGGACTCGAAAAACACATAAAATACTCGATTATATATGTATATCATGGTTTAAAACCCATAAAACCATGATCTATCTACTCCCCCTAGACTTAGCTTTTGCTTGCCCTCAAGTAAACAGAAAACTGAGCAGAAGGAAAAAGTTTGAAAACACAGAAACTCACCTCCTTTTAGAGCATCACACTGACCAGTCATCTCGTAACTGATGTAGTCCGAGAAGTTGTTCTCCTATTTTTCCTTCCGACACACAATCAACAAGGTGCAAGTGCACAACAATCAATTGGGTATATCAATCCCACAGAAAAAGAAGTTGTTTTGCAAATCGAGAGGAACAAGTAAGGCTAGAACTCAATAATAAAAAGGTTTGGTTTGTTGTGTCACGCAACAAAGAATGAAAAGAAATTGGTTTCAAACAATAAAAGAAAGGTGTTGGGTGTTCAAGGGTTTGCTGGGGTTCTGTAATCAAACAATTCAAGATAGGTTCATGTAATGCATGTCTATTCCTAAGTCTCGAATTACGAAACACGAAAGTTCGATTAACCTATTACCATAGAGAAAATTGTTTAAAATCTATATGTCCTAAGACTCAACTTACGCAGGCAACAAAATATATGTCAAAGCATTAAAATCAGGTTCAATCCTAGTCCATAAAACTCCACAACTAAGTGGTAGGTGCTTGTTATGACACGATACTCATCCAATCTAGGTTCAAACAAACTAAGCAAGCGGGTAGCATAACCTAGATGCCTAATATCAATAACTAGTTCATGACGCTAATTTTATGCATTAAGAAAGAGATCAGACTGAAAGAACAATATAGACGAGATGCAATTACAATAAACTCGCCACTCAAACAAACAGATCACATCCCCCCCCCCTTTTGATTAACCCCTTAAACCCAACAAGAAAATTACTCAAGCATGCTCAAACATATCATCAAAGCAGGGTGAAAGCAATTGATAAATCTCATAAAATACAAAATAAAGGTTCAGAGATTACTTCTTAGAATCGGATACAAAGATGTAACGACTTCTCCTTTAAGAACAAAGTAACAAAAGAGAAAGGGAAAGAGACAGGTGATCTCCAAGAACTTCCACGAGCAAGAAGGTTGATGCTCCTCTGGTCGTATCTGAGGCTTCTGAGGTGAGGACCTCCTTTGTTGATTAAGACACACGAAACCCTAATGATTAGAATGTGTATATATAGGCCTTGGGGTCCAAGAAGTTGGTTTTAGGGCTTTTAGGGCAAAACTCTGCGTTTTGATAAGTACGGAGGCGAGGAGCAGGACCTCGATCACGGGCCTCAGTTACCGAGGTGGCCAAGAGGGCTGGCCCCGGTTATGAGCCTTAGTGCCCGAGGTGGTGGAGCATCAGCTTCTGTCGACATGTCTTCACTCTTCGAGATCCATCTTTCAAACGGCTGAATGGATTGCTTTAATTCCTGTCTCAGGTGAATCATGACTCTTTCAGCTTTCCATTGATATAGAGAACTCCAAATTTGGTTCATGGAAAGGTCTTCAAATATTGTCAAACTTCTGATGCTCTGGAACTGCCTTAAACGGGTTTTGCTCCTTGAAACAATGTGAAAACCATAGTAAAAAAAGGGTCAAAATACGATGTTATCAATAACCCACATACAACAAAACTAATCCAAATCGAACCACCATGTACTTCATCATAGACATTTGCAGCTTTCCATATTCAACCCATAATTTCGTAACATAGTCCGTAAACCCTTCATCGCTGGGTCTCATCTCTGATCTAAATGCCAAGAACCTTCTAGACTCATTTCCGTAAAATACTATTTGATAAACCAACCATACAATATTTGGTACACTTAATAATTCAAAGGTTTAGGTGAATAGTGGCATCACGAGAAATTTTCCTAACCTTGCTTCCAACCTTTGCGTGATCATCTCTTTTAAAGTAAAATAATAGGATCATTGAAAATTTTCCTAGCACTTTACTCAAAAGAAAATCATCTCATCTTTTCTGCTTTTATATATTTTTTATTTTCTCATACATTCTTTTTCTCTTTTATTATTATATATATATATATATATATATTTTTTTTTTTTTAATAATTCAAGGGTGTGAGCGAACAGTGGCATCAAGGGAAATTTTTTTAATCTCGCTTCCAACCTTTGCGTGATCATTTCTTTTAAAGTAAAATAATGGGGTCATCGGAAATTTTTCTACCCATTTCATCAAAAGAAAATCATCTAATCTTTTCTGCTTTTATATTTATTACTTAGAATAAGAGAGAGGAATACCATTTTGTTTGTACAGAGGTTGTCTTTTGTCAAGTATGAACGAAGAGTCATGCCCTATGAACATTAGTCACATCGATTAGATAAAAAAAAAATAAGAAATTAGCTCAAGCTTTAGTGATTTTCTGCTGGAAATATAGGCGTCTCAAGTAGGTCTGGGCAAAAGTAACCAGACCCAAATACCCAACCCTAACCGACCCGAAAATACCCAAACCGAACCTTATCCGAATTTTAGAAATACCCAAAAAGTACCTCAAACCCTAAACCCGAAAACTTGAACCCAAACCAGAACCGAACCGAAAACCGAATGGGTACCCGAAATACTCAAATATAATTATATATTTACAAATATTAATTATATTTAGATTTAGTATAGCCCAATTATTTAAAATTATAATTATAAACCTAGATATACCAATTATTTTAAAACCAAAATAGTCAAAATATCCAAAATAACTAAATTATTAGAAAGTTTTTAATTATATTTGTAAAACATTTATTCAAATATATTCAAATTTAAACAAAATTTATTCAAATTTAACCTTTTTAATTTTCTCTCAATATTTTGGGTATTCGAACCTGAACTGAACCCGTATAAACCCGAAACGAACCCGATCAAAAAATAAGAATACCCGAAAAGTATCTCAAGCCCTAAACCCGAAAACCCAAAAGACCCGACCCGAATCCGAATGGGTACACGAACACCGAGGCCTAGTTTCAAGTCAACTGGTCAGCCTTTGTTTTTTTTTTCATTAGTCGGATCTAGACTGATTCTGCAACAATGGTCACTCAAATAAAATAGTAAACACAATAAACCAAAAGAAAGATCATAGTTTCCAACAGAATTGACTTAATAAAACGATAAATTCACTTTAACAAAAGAATAGAGGTTTGCTTGGAGGGGACTTTCAGCATTGATTTCAATGACATTATCAACACGGCTCCTTTCCTATTTTCTTCTTTGTTATTTTTTTCTGTAAAACCTGAAATAAAACATGCAAAGATCAAAAGAAAAAAGAAATCTAAAATAAAAGAGAAAAGAAAACTTACAAGTGGGTTTCCTCCCACTAAGTGCACTTATTTAATGTCTTTGGCTAGACTTGGGTTCTTCTCCAATATGAGGTGAGAAGAATTCTCTGTCCTTAGACAAAATCTCTTGGGTCGATCACTAAAGGATTGAGTAAGTGATGGACATCCAAAGCGTCGAAGTCCATCCTCAAGGTCTCCTGAAACAATGAAAATCACAAATAAAAATCAAAAGCACAATGTTATAGACGTTACTCTAGTTCGTAAACTTGCAAACAAGAAATCTCTCTGTGGCAACGGTGCCAAAAACTTGATATGGTCGGAGTTTGTTCTCCAAGAAGTTTTCCTTCAGACACACTATCAACAAGTTACAAGTGCACAGCAATCAATTGTAGAACTTAAGGTATATCGATCCCACAGAGAGAGAAGTTGTTTTCCAAATTAAAAGGAACAAGTAAGGCTAGAACACAATAATAAAAAAGTTGGTTCCGTACAAGATAGAGAAGTGGGTTGGAGAAGTGGGTCTTCCACGTGTCATGTTGAGGAAACATGTGCCAGATCCCGATTCAATCAAGCCAGAGAGGATTGAAGAGCTCAGGAAAAACTTTACCTATCCAGAAGGAATCCTAGGACTCGGAGAAAGGCCGTGACCGAGTAGTTTTCTTGTTGAGTGATAGGGTGTGTTCGATGGGGATTATGGGATTGATTGTTTAGGTTGTTAGATCTGGAATTATTCATCATTGTTCTTCGTCCTAGGCTTGTTCCTAATGCATATCACTTGAGTAGCTAACTTGTGATCGATGTTTGAGGAATTACACATCGAAAGAGTTGTGAATTTGTTTGCAATAGCCTTGAGTATTGTGTTAAAACCTGCGTAAGTGAAGTTATAGGGCTTTACTAACAACAATCAAACTTGTATTTCATGCTTAGATATTTGCATCATTGCGTGCGTAAGTTGAGTACTGGAGCATATAGACATTAGACGATTGATATTGTGAATTGTATATCTTTTGTTCATCCATGATTCGTAGTTCAAGAACATCTACATCATTAAATATCCTTGTTTGATTTCCTATGCATACATTCATCCTGTGAAACCCTGAGAAAACCCCTTGCAACCCAGCATTCCGTTTTATTGATATTTGCTTTGTTTCGTGCTTGTTTTCGTGACCAAAAACACCAACCAAACCCTTTTTGTTTTGTCTTAACCATATTTCATTTCAGTAAATTCGTAACGTGATCATAAGTTTATGTCGGATCGATAACCTTAAATACTACATTCAAACTACTGTGCACTTGCAATCATTGTGTGGATATTTTGAGGTGAAAGATTGAAGTGAAAAATCCATACCACATCAAACTTTTTGGCGCTGTTGTCGGGGACTTATTACATTACTTGCAAATTTGAGATTGAATATAAGTTTAAGACGCTTTATTTTTCAGCTTGCTTTGATATCTTTCATTTTTATTTTCAGGCACTCTCAAGCTTGGCTTGAATAGAGAACCAACACCATGTTTCAGGTGAGCTTGGCGATCCACCACCTTGGAGGGATGATCAAGAGCTTGCTGGAAATAATGGAGCACGTGATCAGGATCAACTAGATCCATTTACCAAGAAGATTGCTGAGTTTTACACTCCCGACCAACAGTTTCAAAGTGGATCCCCGTTTCAGCCGATGAGACCGCAACAAGAAGAATTCAAGGTCAGCCCTCAAGTCATCATTTTAGTGAAGGAAATCCAATACCATGGTCTTCCTACCGAGCACCCAATGGATCACATACAGAATTTTGAAGCAATATGTGATTCACCAGTACCAATGAAGTCTCCAAAAGCTACTTGAAGTGCATACTATTCTCGTTCTCTCTTGGAGACAAGGCGAGTAAGTGGTGGAAGTCTCTACCGCAGGCATCAATCTTGACTTGGAAAGCTTGTAAAAGTGCTTTTCTCAACTACTTTTACACCAAATCTCATTCGAATCTCTTAAGGGACAACATACAAGGTTCCGACAAGGAGCCAAGGAGTCTATTTTCGAAGCATGGAAGCGATTTGAAGATTATGAGAAAGATTATCCTCATCATTGTTACACAGATGGTAACATGATGGATACATTCTACCGAGGAGTTCATGGTGAGTATCATAATTCACTTGATGTTGCAAGCAATGGAGACTTTTCTACAAAAACCATTGAAGTTGTATGTACTTTGATCACTAATTTTGCTGGGAACGATAGCTACAGATCCAACCATTAGAAGCCATGCAACTTGGATGAAGAATCAGCCACCTCCATTGAATTTAAGGTATTCAGAGACTTGTCCGTTTTCATGAAGAAAGAGAAGAGTTTGATGATCAAGAAGAAGATGTGAACTACATCGGACAGAGAAGGAGTTAACAAGGGAGGTACACCAATCAGAATTTCCGAGACCATGATCGTGATTACAACAGAGGAAATTTTTGACAAAGAGATACATTTACCGATGTTCAAGGATTTCAAAAAGGATACCACAATGTTAATCCACCAGATCAGCAATGGAGTTGCGGACCACCTTTCGCGAATGAGAGTTAACGATTCCATTCCTTTAGACGATAGTCTACCTGAAGAGAATGTGTATACCATTGAAGCTGTATCAACTGCTGGGGTTACAGCACCACCAAAACCTCAGATGGTAAGATCTCATGCTTATGACACCCCCTGTTTTAGGCATTATGTGAATTACCTTGCAGCAGAAGTTGAGCCTCCAAAGTTCCTTGGCTATAACAAGAAGAAATTCTTAAGAGAATTCAAGAGATTCTATTGGGACGAGCCCTATCTTTACAAGAAATGTTCGGACGGTTTGTTTAAAAGATTTATTCTGGAAGAAGAAGTCGAAGGAGTTTTATCCGGATGTCACGGCTCATATTATGCAGGTCATTTTGCAACTTTTAAAACTGTTTCTAAGGTTTTACAAGCAGGATTTTGGTGGCCCACGATGTTTAGGGATGCCCAGACATTTATATCCAAGTGTGATGCTTGCCAAAGAATGGGCAACATAAGCAAAAGAAACGAGATGCCACATAATTTCATACTTGAAGTTGAAGTTTTTGATGTGTGGGGAATAGATTTCATAGGATGAGATACGGCATAATTCTAATGAGAATACTAAGATATACAAGGAGAGGACGAAAGCCTACCAAGACAAGAAGATAATCCCAAAGTCATTTGTTCCAAACGACCAGGTTTTACTCTTCAATTCTAGGCTTTAACTCTTTCCAAGGAAGCTTAGATCACGATGGTCTGGACCATTCACGATCAAAGAAGTCATGCAATTCGGAGCTGTTGTTCTCCTTAATGAGAAAGGCGTACCATTCACTGTGAATAGACAACGCTTGAAGCCCTACCTAGCCGAAGTTGGAAAAGAGGAGAGCACATCAGTTGCTTTACTCAATGCTCCAGAAGCATAGTTTCAATGCCCAAGTCTAGCCAAAGACTTTAAACAAGTGCGCTAAGTGGGAGGCAACCCACTTGTAAGTTTTCTTTTCACTTTTAGTTAAAGTTCCCTTTACTTTTGATCTTTCATCTTTTATTTCAGATTTTTCATAAATAAAAGAGAAGAAAATACAAAATCAAAAAACAGAAAATCAGAAAAAGAAGAGGAAAGGTCGACCTAGGTCTCCACGCATGAGTTATGTATGGCTATCTCTAGGATGCTCTACCATGAGGGTAGCTGAATGTTAAAAGCTTTTGTGTAGGCTACGGTTTTAATAAGCATGTGAGTGATGCAGGCATGAGAAGTTTGGATGTTTACGCAACATAATGATGATAATAAAATAGTTGACTTGCATTGAATAGAAAAATGAGCAAATTCTAGGTTGAGTATTGCATGAAACTATTATATTTGTTAGATGTCTAATAATATGGTGTCTGATTCTATGCTATGTTATGATTGTTGAGTGTTTGGTTTGTTTGTTATTGTGTTTTAGTGGGCAAAAATGATATTCTCACTGAGTAATTCATTACTCATCCCTCTTTTTTCATTTTCCAGGTTATTAAAGTTTCAAGAGTTGCAGTCAATGTTTTTTAGTTCTCTAGTAAAATTTTAAAAGAAAGGGTTTTTGGTTTGTCCATCAACTAACAGGTTCTCTTGGCTTGTGTGGTAGTGATGGGTGTTACATCTACTTTGACAAGTTACATCGGTTGATGTCTAGTTTATCCCCATTTAATGAGGTTCCATACCCGGGGGAAAATTCAACCATCTGAAATCCATCCCGAAGAGTAACATTCTTGAATCAAGTATAAATTCTCTTTGTTTGTCTTTAATGGTATATCAAGTAATAAACTACATGTTAAAAACTTATATTGTATATTATACTTTCCAAATAACATTAACAAGATCTATGTATAGAATGAGTGAATATTAATCGACCATAAAATGTAGAGAATATTCGCCAAAAGACAATTATTTAAATGCTGGTCAGTTCAGAAACTGACCTCTATTTTGAGACTAAACAGAGAAGTATTTTCCCATCATTTCTTCCATTTTAACCTCACTTGTTCAAACACCATTCCCAATACACACTCTATCTCTCCAACATTTTCATCACAATTGCTTTTCTCTCTATTTTCTTTCATGTTTTTAGTGCAACTAAAGAAATATTTTTAGAATAATTAAGATAACTTTAGTTTTACGAGGATTTGAAGAAAAATTTGGCAAAACTTATGATTCGTCGATTGCAAAGATTTGGTTAAGATGGGCTAGCTAAGATCTAGTGAAAATCCGGCGAAGATCCGATGAAAGTCTAGTGAAGTTTATTGTTCCGATATTGACAACAGTTGTTAAATTAAGTATCTATAAAGGTAATAATTAAAAATATTCTTGGTTATATGTGTTATTTATTTTCTTTACTCATTACAAATGAATATATGTCAATTTTTAAGATTTAACATCCATTAAAATTTAGAGGCAATCTAGCATATACCTAGTGAAAATCAGGAAACATTCCGGCAAAGGTTATGGTTCCGATCTATGATATTTGTTGCAAAAAGGCATGAGTACAACTGTTAAAACTAGGTAAAACTTTTTCCTATTCTCAAAAAACAATTATTCAATTTGTCATTCACCAGTTACGATGCTCAAATATTCTCATTTATCAAATTCACTGTAAAATTTACCATTTAAGGTTTTTCTTTGTGGTTACTTCAGCTTTTAAAAAATTATCATTCTGCCAAACATCATTCAACTTAACTCCGCTTTATTTTAAGGGTGCCGTTTGTCATATGTTGAGCTATATGTAGCACGGAATACTCGTTTGATGTTCACTTCCAGCTTCATAATCGGAATTGGAGCCTTTTGGATTCTTGTTTTTGTGACGCTTCCAAATATACCCTGTTGGATACTTGCGTTTCTGTTTTGAAAGCTTACATTTCTGTTTTGGAAGCTTAGAATTCAATTTTGGAAGTTTTCACGATTAGTTACATATTTGAAAGTAACCACTTGAAGTTTCTTTAATCATACATCTCAAGGGTTGCCTACGAAATTTAAGTTAGATGTTTGGAAACAGATGGTCAATGGAAACATGGACCACTGTTTATAAACATTCTCCTTTTGGTTTAAATTTGCTGCAGGTTGATACTAGCGGTGAAAGAACTTGAAACTCAACACTTATCTATGAAATAAGGAAAATACTTGTTAATACTATATCAATATATATATATATATATTGGTTTATAAGAGTCTTCTTTAGATATATGTGTAAAAAAAAATAGATTAGAAGAATTACGATTTAGAAAGCTATGTTGAGGTTTCATGCACCAACTCCAACCAATAAATGTTCATGAGTTATATAGTTTTTGTCTTCAATGGAGCTCTCTAAGACATAATTCCTCCAATATAATGTTTATATAATTATATCTAACGAATAATAACCTAAACAAAACTAAAACAATACTGATTTTCACCGCCGGCTTAGTGTCTAGCGCGTTCTTGAACATTTCTTTAAAGAATAAAACTAATTGGGTAGAGATCATAGCGTTGAAATTTAAATGGTTATTTTGCTGGTTTGGAAAGGTTAAATGGGTTGAAAATGTGGAATTAAATAATAGAGGAAGAGTTTATCGAATAACAATAAAGGGCTCAACCAGTGAAGGGTAAACGAAATCGAGACATGCAAGCCCCTAGACCTAAGCAAGTGGATGGAGCAATTACATGTAGATCTGATGCTGCTTGGAAAGCGGAGATCAAATCTGCAGGCCTCGGGTGGTCTTCCTCGAGGAACAGAGACGAGGTGCTCTCGAACCACTCCACAGTAACCCAATTTGGCCATGCGAGCAGCCATTGAAACAGTGTCATCTCTGAGCTTCACAAACCTGGTGATTGAGTCAGACCTTACACCTGATCAACGCAATTCTCTCTGGTGATCAGATTTCTGAGATCTTTGGAATTCTGAAGGACATCGTTTCTTCTATCTCTAGTTTCGAGAGCTTTCTTTCAAGACACATTTCCAGATTTCTTAATGTTGTAGCCGACAGGTTAGCCAAAGAGTCTCTAACGACTTTTGTAAACCGGTTTATTTAAGATTAATGAAGTAGTTTGAGTGACAAATAAAAAAAAAAAAAAAAAGAACCGAACTGAATATTGGTTTGGTTTTGATTTGGGAACCAATAATTATTTGAGAATTTTGGTTTAAAATGACATCTAGCTTCGACTTTATCCATTTATACAGTTTTTTGTAAATGGTCATTTTTCCAAAACTGCCCATGGTAATAGGAAAACACAATTTAAACAAAAGAAAAACTAGAAAAAAAAAATTAAAAAGAAGATTTAAAGAAGCAAGTTTTGGTTTTAAGTACGTTTTTAACTTCATAAAATATGTTCCGAAAAGTTTAGAATACATATTATGAGAGTGAGAATACGTATTCTAGCACTTGTACATTTTCTAAAAAATATAGATTATATATTCTAGCATTTGTTCATATTTTAGAAAATTTAGAATAGAAAATTTAGAAATACATATTCTACGAAATTTAGAATATACATTCTAGCACTTTTACATTTTACATGTTCTAAAACATTTAAAATATGTATTCTAGAGATCTACAAAATTTATAATGCAGATTCTAGCAATTGTACATGTTCTAAAATATTTATACTATGTATTATAGCAAGATTAGAATACATATTATGAATTTTTTTTTTTTAAATTTAGAAGTAGAAACTGAATTTTAAATTAAGGAAACTGAATATTTTTTAAAATTTTTTTTAATTATACGGATTTTTGTATATATTTCAAAAACAATTATATAATATATATATATATATTGAATAATCGTTTATTTTCTAATAAATATTATGTTTATTTAAAAACAAATCATATTTTTAACGAACTGAAAGTTTTGCTTTTTTCTATCATTGACGTAGAAATTTTTTGTTTTGTTTTTTATCTTTTTCTTTTATCGATTCATTTTGGGATATATATTTTAGGGTTTTAATATAGATATTATCTGTATTAAAAAAAGGTAAAACTCTATCTGATAGAGGTTTTGAAATTTGTTAATTTTGAGGATTAAAGTTATAATGGAGTTTCTATAATTCAAAAAGTATATTTCACCAAAGTTATTTAAAAAAATATAGAGGGTCAAATTTGATCAAAAACATCTTATTTTAACGTATTCTCCATAATTTAAATATGAACCGAAACAAAAAAATTTTGGCCTTATGGTCGAAATTTTAAACTGCTAGTTTAGCTCACTTTCATTCCCAAATTTCAATACTGATTCTGATCTTATGTAAAAACAAAATCTCAATTCTGTTAAAACGCTGTCATTTATTGTAGGCAATGTTTGCTTATACTAATATTTTAAAGAAAAACTTACAGAGCTACAAACAACACTGGCTTAAATCGAGAATCAAAACCACAAGTTGGGATCAAACATTGACTAAGCTAAAAAAAACCATCTAATAGCCACACCTCTTTTTTTTCTTTTTTTTTTCTAATGACAAATTTCAGTGAAGAAGAGATTTAATTTTCAACGTTTATCCTCAGATCCGCTGAAATCAAGAATGAAGAATAAAGCTCTGAAAAAAAAACAAGTATCACCTGAATCCCTACTACTCTCTATCCTCAATGACTTTTTTCTAAATTCTCAAAATCTCGATCCATATTTGCCTAAAACAACAAATTCAGATGCGTCTAGGTTTATAGGTAGATTAAATTTTGCTAAAGTTGGAAACTTTACTTCAAGAACCAATGAAGCTGTAGCTAAAGGCAATGAATTTGATACTAGGTAAGGACAAGAACTTTTTAGATATTGTTTTAATTAGAACATCTGAGTTTAATTTTACATGTTTTTTTGGGATATAATTAGCAGTAAATCTGTAATTATTGAGGCAAGAGTGGGATTAGATGTTAATAATCTTCTCAAATCTGCATTAGCTGGAGGAATCTCATGTGCCTTCTCTGCTTTTTTAATGCATCCAGTGGATACTGTTAAGGTAATAATAAATAATCTCTTGACTTAGCTTGAGTTCTTGTTTAGTGCTTATGATCAGGCCCGGCCTCGAGGGTAGGCAACCTAGGCAACCGCCTAGGGCATCCACTTGCTTAGGGCATTTGTAGGGCTGATAATAAAACCCGAACCGACATTTGTAGATTTGATGTTCAGCTTTTGTTCATCTCATCGAATGGGAAGATACACGCGTGTGTTTTGTAAAAAGATTTAAGAAAAAACAGAGGCTCAATGTTTTGTTTTTAAACAAAGCTCAATTTCTTTTACATCAATATTTTTTAAGCAAGGCCCAATCTCTTTAACGTTTTTCCAATTTGAGCTGAATTAAAATGGACCAATTAGTTTTTTCAATTCATTAACTAAACCCGTATTAACCAAATTTAACCGAATTTTAACCAAAATACTGAAATTTTCTGTTAATTTCGGTAACAAAATAAATAACCAAATTAACCGAGAACCGAACCAAACCGAACCAAAAAACCAAAATATATTTTGGTTCAAATCGGTAAGAGTTTACAAAAACCAAAAAACCGAAAAACTTGAACCGATTAACCCGAAGTAACCGATTTCGCAGGCCTACTTAGGGCATTCACAAATATTTGATCCATTTGAGTAAATTAAAAATATTATATTACGTACTACTTAAATATGATTATCTTATATATGTTCAAGTTTTACATTTAGCTACTTGAATTTTTTTTACTTCCTTCTATTATGTCTAGGTGTACAGAGACGGTATACATAGATGGTTATGATTTCTTTCTGGAACTAAAAATTATTCGAAATGTATTACCAAAGGAAATATGTAAGCCTATTGAAGATTACTATCCAAACACAGTTATCGTATATTGTTGAACATTCTAGTATCGGTTGCTACCGCAGAAAAAAGTTCTCAAAGTTGAAGCTGATAAAGAATTATATGCGGTTTATCATGTCATAATAGAGATTGAAGGGGTTAGCTTTGCTATCAGTTATAACATCTATGGTTGAAAAGCTCAACTACGTGAGTTTGGTGGATAATTTTATGGACAAAAATGGTAGGAAGGCTATATTTCAACACTAGATTTTTTTTTAATAGACCGTTTATGAAATTATTAAGAGTTTTATTAAGTAATAGTATCATTTTTTATATGAGTATTATTTATAATTTTGCATAAAAATAGAAAGGCTATTATTTTATTTTTTTTTATTTAGGGCATCCAAAAACGTTGGACCGGCCATGCTTATGATAATATCTCATTTGGTTTTTGGATTGTTAAGACACAAGTTCAAGCATCAACAACATTGTCTTTTTTGGAAATAATGTCAAAGATTCCTGAGATTGGCGCTAGAGGTTTATACAAAGGCTCTATTCCTGCAGTTGTTGGTCAATTTGCAAGGTTTCATCTCTTATTCTCTACATTGTGGTTTTTGAATATAAACCTATACGCGTCATTGTAATCTTAGCTCTTGTTTCGTATTGCAGCCATGGTTTAAGAACGAGTATGCATGAAGCTAGTAGACTTGCATTACCCCTCGTTGCTCCTAATCTTCTCGATATTCAAGTTATTAAAAGTTTCATTTTACAACTTTATGGTTCATTATGTCTTCATTCCTTTTGAATTTTGTTTTTGTTTCTTGATTCTTTTCTAGGTTCAGTCAATCGCGTCTTTTTTTGGTACGGTTTTGGGGACAACATTGCGAATACCTTGTGAAGTGTTGAAACAACGGTTACAAGCTAACCAGTTTGATAACATAGTAGAAGCTACGATTTTAACTTGGCAACAAGAAGGGGTCAAAGGACTCTTTCGCGGGACCGGTGTTACCCTTTTACGCGAGGTTCCCTTCTACGTTGCAGGCATGGGACTTTACAACGAGTCAAAGAAAGTGGTAGAGAGAAAATTAAAGAGAGAGCTAGAGCCGTGGGAAGCTATCGCGGTTGGAGCTTGTCGGGTGGTTTCACGGCTGTCTTAACAACACCACAAGGTGTTGAATTGTCGATGTTGATGGCTGCTTATTCCATTATGACACATGAGGGCCCTTTGGCTTTTTACAAAGGAGCTGTTCCGAAATTCTTTTGGACTGCTCCTCTTGGAGCCCTGAACTTAGCTGGCTATGAACTTCTTCAAAAGGCTATGATCAGACCTTTAAATCAATCAGTGCATAGTGATTGAAATTTTGGTGAAATACACACATTGCTGCTAATGGACTTGTCATTTTTTTCACATGTATTGATTGTTTATATTTTCTTATTCGACTATGGATTAATGTGATCTTGTCACTCACTCATTTTACTTTACTAGGAAATTAATGTGATCTTTTATTTATACACATTGATTTAAATATTTTAATTTTATGGTTATGATCTTTTTATTTCTAGTTAAACTACTTCCTACTTATGTGTTGGATTTATGTTGTTTCAAATATTTATTTTTAGTATGGATTTGTTTTCCTACTATATATTTTCAATTATAAATATATTTGTGTTCACCTTTCCAACATGTATTTGTTTCCTAATATTTTGATAAAAAACGTTTCCACACGTTTTGTTTTCGTATCCATGCCAGTTAGGATATAACGCAGTTATTCAATATATAACTACAAATCTTATTATATAAAGTTGAGTTAAACTCATGAGAGATCGACAAGATTATGACACGTTTCATAAATATTATGTTAATTTTATTTTCCTTAATCAAAAAAAAATCAAAGAAAAAATTAAATAATAAAGTGGATAATTTTTAATTTTCATTTTCCTAATATATATTAAATCTTTTTATTTCAATAAAATTTTTAAAAAATTCTAAATTTAGATTTTTATATTATTATACTATTTAAGTTCCAATAAATTTATAAATTTTAGTGAAGGATTTTGGCTAGTGAACTTCCGAGAAAAAAGATATTCAGTTTGGAATCGATTGAAGATCTAAACCAGAAGATTTCAGAGGGAAACCGAAGATCTTACCAAAAAAAACTTCTTTTCTAGATATGAACGAGAATATAACCAACGGTTACCGGATTCGTTTTTTTATATCTTACACTAGGCATGTGCATTCAGGTTTAGTTCAGCTTTTTGGGTTTTCGGGTTTAGAGGTCTATGACTCATTCGGATATTTATAATTTTTTGTTTGGTCCTGTTGTTCCAAGTTTGAGGTATGTTCCAGTACACGAAATATCGAAAAAAATGAAAAAATTGGTGAAATTTTTACAAATATACCTATGAACTTTCAGATTTTTTGTTAATTTTGGGTATTTTAGTTATTTAATTATAAAAATAATTGATATTTTTAGGTTTATAATTGTAGGGTAATTAGGTTAAATAAAATTTAAATACAATTAATATTTTTGGGTATATAATTGTATTTCAAATATTTTGGATATTCATTTGGTTTTTGGTTTGGTTCGGGTTTGGTCCTTTGGATATAAGAGTTTAGGACCCATTCGGATTTTTGTCGAGTTGGTACCTCTTTTGGGTTGGATTCGGTTTGGCTATTCGTGTTTTAGATATTTTGTCAAAACTTATCTTACACGATGGTCGGAAAAATAAACAACAAAATAGAACCAAAAGATACTAAACATGATATAAATTTTTAATATATTAATAATAAAATTTTAATATATAAAGTTAAATTAATTTATTTATGTAAAAATAAATTGTAAAATAACTATCTTCTCTAACCAAACATTCTTTCTACTTTTTTTCCTAAAATTATTTAAAATATATCTTTAAAATAAAAATTTAATTTAATGAATTTGCTTACATTTAATGTGTTTTAAAATTAAAAAATCTGTTCATCGGACGGATCCTAATCTAATAAAAATTATTACCAATTTTTTTGGTTTTTCGATAGTTGAGTACCCATAACCGATCCAAAATTACTTTATTACTTAGATGGATCCTAAGATCCTAAATGGCTAAATCCAAAAAATCTAAAAGTAAAATCATCCAGAATCGAACCGAATACCGGATTGCATGGACCATGACCAAGATCTTATAAAACCGAGTGGCAAAACACCACACAAAACGCTAAACCTTTTTTTTTTTGCCAAAAAACGCTACAACTAAGATCAAATCAAATTAAACTACAAAATAATTAAATGGCATAGTTAACCATTTTTTTTTCGATACAGTCGTTGGAAATATCAAAAACCGAATTAGAGTCCATCGATCCACTAAACGGTGGAGAGGAAGAGATGAGGCTACGGAGTAATGGTGATTCAGATGAATCCAGTTCGAGCGGCGGAATCAGGCAATTCCCTCTCGCAGCTCAGCCGGAGATTATGAGAGCAGCTGAGAAAGACGATCAATACGCTTCTTTCATCCACGACGCTTGCCGCGATGCCTTCCGTCACCTTTTCGGTAACTAATTTTCCGATGATTATCGCCGGAAAATTGTATTTATGAAACCACAATCATGCACTAATTTTGATTACTGTTAGGTACAAGAGTCGCTCTAGCTTACCAGAAGGAGGTAATACACAGTTTCCTAGAGTAATTAGTTATATATATATATATATATATATTCATTCCCATGAGAATTTTTTGATTGCAGCTTTCTTTTTTTGAGCAGATGAAGCTTCTTGGGCAGATGCTTTACTTTGTTCTAACGACTGGTTCAGGGCAACAAACTTTAGGAGAAGAATACTGTGACATTATTCAGGTTTTTTTTCCTTGCTTTTACTCATTCTTCTTTTGGCTTTTGAGCTAATTTTGTCGATAATTGAATCAGCTATTAGACGAGTATCTATTTATAAATAGATTGATTGTGCTGTTTTTTGTGTGTATCTACAATGTTCTCTTCGAAGTTCTTGTTTTGGCCTTTTCTGATGAAGAACGATCTAATTTAGGTTGTTATGACCTTTTGGACAAACCCATTTTTCCTTATGAGGCTATGTTCTCGAGATCTTCCTGTCAATAGATAGATTGTTTTGCTGTTTTCTTCTTTATCTGTATTGAAAATGCTTCCTTGGAAGTTTTGGTGGAAAGATTGGTCTTTTTTTGCTTACGAAAAACCATATGGTTTAGGTTGCAGGACCTGATGGACTCTCACCTACACCAGCTAGACGTGCTTTGTTCATTTTGTACCAAACTGCAGTTCCTTATATCGCAGAGAGAATTAGGTTTATCTCCTTTCTTATTGTTGTTTACAAAAAAAAGATTTGAATCGTGCGGTGAAATATCTCTAACCAGCAGTGGTGTAATACATTTGTTTACAGTACTCGAGCTACCTCGCTAGCAGTCACCTTTGATGAGTCTCAGTCTGATGAGTTTTTTGGTAATAGTCCCTTGGAGAGTGGCAGTCATATCCAGTCACCAACAATGATAGATCTTTCATCTTCATCTCAAATGGAAACTTCAGCTTCTGTAGTATCCAGATTAAATGATAGACTTAAGAGAGTGTGGCACCGAGCTATTCAGAGATGGCCTGTGGTAATGTATACCTCTCAAGTTTTAATTCTCATGGTTTAGTTGTTTTCTACCTAGCGAATGGTATATTCAAGGGTTGTGCTTTTTAGGTTCTCCCTGTTGCCCGTGAAGTCTTACAACTGGTTCTCCGTGCCAATTTGATGCTCTTCTACTTTGAAGGTGAAATTTGTTACAAATTATATATATATCAAATACATGTAGAGCCTATGGAGACTTGTGTTTGCAATGTTCCGTTTCTTTCAGGTCTGTATTATCATATATCAAAACGTGCATCTGGGGTTCGTTATGTTTTCATAGGAAAGCAAATGAATCAGAGACCTAGGTAATGATTTTTCTGTCTTCTTACTTACACCTGCAATATTTTACTTTTACTTTCACATTGTAACTGAACTCCCTTAAGTCTTGATGAGCAGATACCAAATTCTTGGGGTTTTCCTCTTAGTCCAATTGTGCATCCTTGCTGCTGAGGGCTTGCGTCGGAGTAATTTTTCATCTATCACAAGCTCAATTCAACAGGCTTCTATAGGATCTTATCAAATTTCAGGAGGTCTGTCTTCATTTCCTCAATAATGAATATACTTGGCGATTTTGACATTAGATTGTCAAATATTAAAATGTCAAATAGACTAGGGTCAAAATTGACACCCCATTTAACGTTCTTTAGAAACATTTAGCATCACCTATTTCACTTTACAATAGTAAAGTTTTGGTATTGTTCTTGCAGGGAGAGGGTTACCTGTTTTAAACGAAGAGGGAAGTTTGATAACTTCGGAAGCTGAAAAGGGAAACTGGTCCACCTCTGATTCAACTTCAAATTTGGAGGTACAATATTTATAAACAACTTAGAAACCATCTGTTACTTTGATACGGCTAAGTAAATACTCGAAAGAGAGGCTCAAAAAACTTTAGCAAAATTCATACCCTTGCGTGAAAGGTTATGTAATTAAGAGAAACAAAATAGTGCTTTAGTCACATGATATCTGATAGACTAGATGGCCATGCTACTGGTTCTACATACAGTTTCATTAAATCCTCTTTTCGGACTATGCGGTTGCTTGTCGTAATTAAAAATCCAAAGGGGATTATTTTTCTCTCATTTTGATGAAATTAGTTTGTTTCCACTTGTGATGTTAGATGTTTACTTTGTTATGTACTGTGGTTACAGTCAGTAGGGAAATGCACTCTCTGCTTAAGCACCCGTCAGCACCCGACAGCCACTCCTTGTGGTCATGTGTTTTGTTGGTAATAAACCTTTCTCTACTTAAATTGCTTCTTGTCTACAAGACAACGAACATGAACCAACGATCCAAAGGCATGTGTCATGTGTCATGTGCAGGAGCTGCATTATGGAATGGTGCAATGAAAAGCAAGAATGCCCACTTTGTCGAACGCCCAATACCCATTCGAGTTTGGTTTGTTTGTACCATTCCGATTTTTAAACTCAAATGGATCCAACTAGGACAGCGCACTTGCAGAAATGCGGAAGCAGCTAAAGACAATGAAAAGCAAAGGAAAGAAACATGCGCTGGGAGTTTTCGTTTCTTCTTAGGTCAAACAAGCTTCTTAGGTTACAAGAATGGGATCGGTTTTGGCTTAATGAGAAGACAACAGAATAAATGTTATTTCAGACTTCACTCTCGATCCCATACCTACCTTTTTTATTAGATACTAAATCATTTAGTGCAGAAATCACACAAGGGAGTTTCACATTTCATTAAAATATAGTTGAAGATGTTAGGATGCTTTTAATATTTCTATATACCCTATAATACAAGGTAGCAAGAGAACAAAAATCTCATATGGGGCATACAAATTCAATAACAGCGTTAACACATTGAGCAATTATGCCCTCAGATCTCTTCTTTTTCTCTCATTACACTAGTTTGATCTCATCTACCCATTTTTTCTAAACAATATGTGAAGATCATTTTACAACAATAAACAAAAAATTAAATAAAAATGAAAAGAAAATAAAAATGCATTAACCAATGGAAATTTAACATTAAAAACTTATTCTTCTGTCTCTCTTTTGTCGATTTCACAAGAAAAACCATTAAAGCTTGAAGCTTGAAGCTTAAACTTTCAAAATTAAGGTAAATGCTTACAATTTCTTGTGTTTTTCATATAATTGGATGTTTATGTGTATGTATTTACTAGTTAAAACAAGTTATATGTTGTAATTTGAGATAAGTGTTTTCAATTGAGATTTCAATAGATTTGAATATTGATGTAATTAGATTGGAAACTTTATATTTTGAGTCTATTAGGACGTTGAGTTAGTAATTAATAGATTTTAGTGGTTGATTTACAAAGAATTATAGATAGATTAGTCGTTTTGGTCCGAACAGACTCAGTTTCACGATGTAGTACAACGGGTGCAAATTGGTATTACTATGGCAAATTGTACAAACTGATGCAAACTGATATAACTATTGCATTTGGTACAAACGGGTAAAAATTTGTATCACTAAAAAGTAGTAATGTTATTTTTATTATTTTTCAAGGACAATGGATAACACTAGTCGCACAATCGTACATTATGATTATGAGGTATATTAGTCAAGGATTAACTCCAGAGTGTGTGAAAAGAAAAGGAAGAGATCAAGAAACTAGATTTTCATCGGTTGGATAACATTGGCCAAAGACGAAGAAAAAGTCAAGAAGAGGCTTAGATAAATAGTTTGAGAGTATATGTCAAAGTGAGAGTCAAGGTTATTTCATGTCTGTATTTGTACCCCTCACTGTTTGTATTTATTTCATAATAATGAACTTTTGTGCAACTAAATGTATTGGTATAACTAAGTATTACTAGATTTAGAAAAGTACAACTAAACTCAATTCTATTTACTAAATACACAACAAATTTTTAAAAAAATTAAATAAACTAAAACATCTTTTTTCCTTATAAAGATAGTAAGTAGTAATCAAATTAACATTAATTAGTGAGATTAAAATTTTTATTCCATAGTAGTTAAATCATTTTCTTCTTTTCAGATCATGTACCATATACTTTTATGATCACTTAGCATATAATGATGCCAAATAAACAAAAAATATGTTTTAAATCATAGCATTGCTTAAAACTATTATAAATGTACTTTGAACACTAAAAACCATAAGTATGCTGAATTAAAATTAATATAAATTAACTTTATACAAGGTATAACTAACTAAAATAAAAAAACTCGTAAAAGTACAACTATATGCAATGAAGTACAACTTGAAAAATGGGTACAACTGTTTAATAATATTTCTAATTTTCAAATTGAAATGACGTCGCCACGTGTGCATATGCTAATTTTGATAGTGCCACATGTGCACTTTATAAAAAAACAACTTTTTTAAAAAGTTAATTTTTTCAAATCAACTTTAAAAAAATTCATTTAAAATTTATTTTTATTTATTAACAGTTGTACCAAATAGTTCTAGTTGTACTAAACTAATTTTAATGGTACCTAATAGTTTCAGTTATACATAAACGTTTTACCATATTCTGTGCAATCAATTGGGATTCAAATTACACGAATTAGATTGACAAAAATAAATTGGGTTTTATTGTACCAATTGAAATTTAAATTACATGAATTAGGATTAGCAAAAATGAATTTGGTTTTACAAGAACGAATTGGGTTTCAACTGCACGAATTGTATTTTAATTGTGGTTTCATGTTTACCCAATTATTGAAACATATAAAAAGTTATGGTATTTAACCTATTATTAAAAGTTAATGAAACATGTTTTCATACATTTTTTGTTTGTTTAATTTTTGTTTTTATGTTCTCTGAGTTGTGCCTAATTGTACCAGAAATAAGAATTCACATATTATCATCCGTCTTCTCATCATATAAAACCGCATCATGTTTTTACTCATCTATCTTTTTCTTACCATCACTTTTTTTTTATCAACATTCTTATTGTTACTAACATTATTAGTTTTTATTCTTATCATCCTTTTTATTTTTGGTATAGTGTCCACTACCTTATGTATATAACACTTTGTGGCTATTTTACACTACTTCTAATATTTGGTTTGAAATACATCATCAAAAGTTGTATTTCTTTAGTTTTATCATTAGTATCATACAATCCAAAAAAAAAAAGACAAGTTGTACCAGGTAATACCAAGTTGTACTTTTCTGATATATACTTATTAATTTTATGTTTTGGTCCGCGGATCAATCTGATTATTATGGATATACGGGCAAATGGTTGGTTGGATCTGCAATTCTTTTAAAATGTTAAGGGTTGAAGGGTAATTATCTAAAATTTTTGATTTAAATTAAATGTAACAAATATAAGTAAATGAAGAGGGGGCAATTGAGAAAAAAATTTCATGGTTAAGGACAATTGAGCCATTGATTCTAAAACATTTTATACACTTATATTGGATCTAAACAAGTTCTTTCCTTTTGAGATATAAAGATATCCTCAACTTACTAGGATTTTAACAAGAAGATAGTAAGAAGTTTGAGGAAATGAGGTCATGTTGGTATATATTTTGCTCGAATATGCGTCCATTGTTCATAGATGGGAAACTTAAACCTGAAGACAGTTAGATTTTAGCAAATGTTATATTTCCTTCATCAATTGATGTTAACAATACAGGATATACACAGATAAGAGTTTAATACCAATTGTTGTAAGATCAAGAACTGTTTTTGGATAGTATATTAAGACCTCATTGTTCAGAGTATGGACTGGAGCTGCTGTATCTCAGAAGAGTCTGAAACATCGTCACTTCCTGCATCTTGTACAGATGCTGATCGGTAAACATCCACCATAGCTTTTCCTCTATCAAGCACTTGTGAAGGAACTGTTTGTAAAAGGCTGCAAAATGCTATTCGGTTAGCAAACTTTCTCCCGTGTGTGCGTGCACACTGTGTAATGCTTGAATGTACATATTACCTGTCCAATGCGGTTAACGCATTTCCAAGCTGTGACTTCATCAATTCAACAGTTGCATTTGAATCCTTCCTCGACGCACGTAGAAACAAAGAATCCAGTTCTTCCAATGCTCTGTAAAATATACACACAGTTCAAGTCATCACTCACTCAGCTATGTAAAACTTATAACAGGCTCGGGAAATATTATTAGTACCTTAAACATCTATCAACATCATCAGACGCAGTTTTCGAATAACCATCATCTAAAGCATATTGAGCAACCTGAAAGATTATACATATTACAATCGAACCCAAGTAAAAAGAGAATGTTATTAACTTAACAAAACTTACAGCTCGAATGTTAACACGCAAAGAACTAGCAGGACCAGACCGCAATTGACGTCTACATTCTTCGAATTCAGGTTTCTCCACATTCAAAAATGTCTCTTCAACATCATAAATTAGATTACAGTGTTCGTTATTATATAAAACTAGTTTACAGATGAATAATGAGTAGGAAAATTCAGAAAAAGTTACCAAGATCTTGAATCTGTAGCTGAGCTAGCATCACTGGTGGCACATATGCTTCAAGTGGATCAAGTTTTTTCCTATTTCACTTAACCATTGGACTCAAAATCTAAGTTGGAAGATTTTGAGGATGATTTCAATTTTACTTTACCTCTTGACGTATTTATCCATGAAGCTACCAGCAATGGCGTCTGATCATCAACATACAGAATACCAAATTCGAGATGAGCAAAACTCGGATTAGTGAAATTTCAATTGAATTCGTGAAATTGAGAATCGGATTGGTGAAATCGAACCGTTGGAGATGAGGAGGAAAGGGGAGACATACAAGGAAACGGAGATTACTCGCCGGCTCTGCTTCCATGGCGGAGGTGACAATGCGGCGCACGTTAGCTTTGTGCGATTCGAATTGTGGCGAAGTGGAAGGCTCGTTGTAGCGTGAAGTGATGTCATCTTATCACGATGGATACTAATGGCTTATGGCCTATGTACAACATCACCGTTCGAAAATATGCAAAAAAAGAAAAAGAAAAAAAACTCGTAAGTGTTATATATAACTAAGATAATACCAGCGCATATGCACAGGTTTTATTATTAATTATTTTGTTTTAATTTTTTTTTAAATAATATTTATTTATTTAAAATTATCTTGAGCTTTTTAATAATTTTTTTTAAAGCATATATGTACATTATAATTTCAAAACTTTTTTAAAAAACCAAGATAAAATAATTTATAATAAAATATGTGCAAAATAATTATTATCAGTTTTCAAATTTGACATTTTATGAAGAATTCATCTTACACCTCTAGGTTGCATGTTCGAAAGTGTGAATGGAGATTGAATATGACTTCTGTCAATTAGGAGTTGTGTCCATTACTTTAGCTTTAGATGCATATAAAATCATAGTGATCGAATGAGGCATTCACTAATACAAACAAAAATGAAAAGACATGAAAAACTATTAATTATGGTATTAATTTTGGTTATATCAATGTGTCATAATGGAAAAAAGTTGCTTTTATTTTCACTTTTTTTGTATGTTATACTTAATTTATAAAATATTGAGATATAATTACTTAAACTATTTTTCTATTATAATATATAAAATATTAAGATGAGTTGTTTATCTATAAAAAAACACCAACAAATTCATTCAGAAAACACCCAAAAAATTAAAATTTTGATTTCATTTCTTATATAGAATATAAAAATAAATCATAAATTTATTGATTTTATAAACTAATAAATAGTGTAACTATTTAAATATAATAAAAATGGCAATGATAAATATGATTAAACGTGTAAAATAAGACGATAAAAATGAAAAATAAGTTAAAAATTTAATTTGATATTTATATTTTATAGTTTTAAAAATTTAATTTGAATTTTTAATATGTTACAGATTTTTAAAATAATTAAATTCAATTAAATTGATTTGTTATATTAAAAAGGAGAAGAGGAATTAATGAATTATGCTTATTTGTCAAGTCTGCATAGTCTTCTCTCATGCTGATGTGTCAAGCCATGAGAGCTTCCATTCAACCATTATATATAGGATATGTGATATATCATAAATGTTAGAAATAAATATGTTTATCCATCATAAAGAAAAATGACAAAAAAAAAATTAACTTTCAAATAGTGATCGTTTAAAGCTCAATTTTTAGAATGTCAGTTAAATATTCAATTTTTTTGTTGATAAGTAATTAAATAGCAAATTTTTGTTGACTGCAATTTGAGACATGTAATTAAATTGACATTTATGGCGCTAAAGCTTCAATTAGTAACTTTTGTTTAATCAAAACGATATTGTTTCAAGTTTTATTAAAAAATCATCAATTTTCAAATTATAAACGTTTAAATCCTTAACTTTTTAAAAATATCATTTAAATACCTAAGTTTTTGTTGACTTTATAATTAAATATCTAACTTATGTTGACTATGTCATTTGATGCATAACTTTAAATCAAGTGACAAAGCATGTTTACATGGTACAATTGTCTGTTAGCAGCTTCCGTTTAATCAAAACGACCAATGTTGTGACAATTATTTATCATTCGTCTTCTCTTTCTTTTTTTTGGTCGCTTTATCAAGATCAAACCATAATCAATGAGTAAAAAATATTCTCAAATTAAAATTTGCCTTTGGATAACCATAATCCAACGAAGTCTTTGTCACCTGGAATCTCCAGAAAATTCCCATGGAATTCTCTAAAACCCCTCAAGAGATTAGGTTTCTTAAGCATTGGTGATAATGGATTAGATTTCTTATACTCACCATTTTTTAAAAGCTTTACAGAGTTAAAGCTTTAACATTTTGTTATCGGTTATTTGACTTCACAATGAATATTAAAAAAACAGTTATCGCCAAAGCTTAACGCTTAAATCGATAACTAATAAAATAATATTAAAACAATTAAATATGTTTTTAATAATCGATTCATTTCTTATACTCACCATTTTTTAATCTTTACAAAGTTAAAGGTTTAATATTCTTTTATCCGTTATTTGATTTCCCAATAAATATCAAAAAAAAATTAAGCTATCGACAAATTAAAATTTAATTAGTTATCCATCAATGCTTAAGAAACTCAATCTCTTGAGGGTTTTTAGAGATTTCCATGAGAATTTTCCAAATATTCCAGGTGGCAAAGACTTCAGTGGATTATGTTTCTCCAAAGGCGGATTTTAATTTCAGAAGATTTTCTACTTATTGATTATGGTTGGATCTTGATGAAGCGGCTAGAAGTACAAAGAGAAGACAAATGATAAATGGTTGTCTGAACATTGGTTATTTTGATTAAACAAAACCTGCTAACAGACAATTATACCCTGTAAACATAATCCGTCACTTGATTTATAGTCATTCCTCAAATGGCATAGTCAACATAATTTACACATTTAATTTTGAAGTAAACAAAAATTTAGGCATTTAAACGACATTTTTTCTAAAAGTTGAGAATTTAAACATCCAAAATTTGAAAATTGATGAACTTTAATAAAATTTGAAACGACATCGTTTTGATTAAACGAAAGTTGCTATCTAGAAGCTTTAACGCCGTAAACGTCAATTTAACGACGTATCTCAAAATATCCAGTCAACAAAATTTTGCTATTTAATTAAGAGTCAACAAAAAATTTGAGCATTTAAATTCAGGCCTTAAACATCTACAATTTGAAAGTTCAGGCTTTTGTTTTGACATTTTTTCAGTTTTGGATAATGCTTATCTTTTACTTTGCTTGGCCCCCAAAATCACTTGCCAAGGAGAGTGATCAAATGTATTAGGGACATTATTCTCTCCCGCCTTTCTCTTTTGTTCCTATGTCTCCTATTATTTTTTGCTTGCATATGATCATATATATATATATATATATGATACACATATACTTTATTTTAAATTATTATTTTACAACATGATATCAGTGAAACATGTGTTTTCTCATCTTTCAATCAATCATAGTATATATATATATATGTCAATCCAGTCAGGTGTATATGTTAAGCAGATAAGATGTGATCAAGTAATCTTAAGTCAAGCCAATTAAGAAGAAAGTGGGCTAACAACCTAATAAACAGAATTGAAATGCAAAAAAGTAAACTAATGCCCAACTCGAAGTGTCAGACTCAAGCAAGCAATCGAGCTAAACAGAGAAAAAGTAAAAGAAAAATACACTCGACCTGAAGGGTCGAGTCAGGCTGATCGAGCTAAGAAAACAACAAAACTACAAGGAGAACTCGACCAGAAGGATCGAGTGAAGCTAGACAAATGCAACTATAGTAAAACAGAGTAATCAAAGCAATAACAGAGCAATAACAAAGTAAACTAGCAAATAAAGCAATTAAGAAAGAGAATAGATCTCAGAGATAGAGTTATCGATCAATAATTGTTCCTAATCAACCTGGGTGTCTAACATGCTCAACTAATGGGCTATTCCCTTGACAACAAATTCAAAAACAGACCAGTCCACTCTCGTGGTAAAGGACCTCAAATCATACTACTGATAGACCTGGTTTGGTTTTGCCAGCAACACATAGTACAATAGGCATGAAGATTCAATTTGTTAAAACCAACAAGCATTCTAGGCATTTAATCTCTTAGGCTAGAATATACAAGTCTCTGGAAAAGGTTAAATCTGGCAATTTCATCATCACTCTCGTGCGGAAATTGCCTGAATTCATGTTCTAATTGATTTAGAAAATAATGAGCAATAAGATCACCCACCTAGAAGAGAAATCAAAATTCAATAAATTCTTAAACACCCATATCAATCAAGAACAATTACTAATCTAGCCCATCACTAAAAACCCTACTTAAACTACTTTGATCCTAAATTCATCACAGAATGTTCAAACCCAGAAAAAAACTATGAAATCGACATATATGATAGATCGAATCGAGATGAACAAGTTTTTAGAAGAAAATAAATGCAAATTCAAAATATATAAAAAATTCTGGTGATTACAAAATCTAAAAAATGAAGAACACAAAGGGAAAAGTTTAGAGGCAGAGATTAGGTTAAAAAGACGAATACCTTGTTAATAGTATGACAAAATATTTATACAAAGGCCAAAAAATCCTAAAAACACAAAATGACAAAATAAATAATCAGGGGAATGAAGGGAAATGGACTCGAGGTGAAGTGGTCAAGTGGCCCAGGTCGAGTGCACTATAGTCTAAAAGTGTATATCCTTAGCTCGACCTCCTTGATTGAGTCTTCAGGTCTAGTGTGGTTGTCTCCTTCTCCAAGGCAAACTTCATTTCGAATCCTCAGGTGGAGTCCATGGATCGAGTCAGGTGCAAGCATGCCAGTGTGATATCTAGAGCTCCAAAAGTACCTGATATCAACTTTAATATGCACAATGTACGCAATATTTATGCAAAAAATCTTAAGTACTATAAGATGATGTATATGAAAGAGAATGGTATGAACAATGGCATGCTTGAACCTGACTCGATCCATGGACTCGACCTGAGGATTCGAGCTGAAGTTGCCTTGGAGAAGGAGACAACTACACTCGACCTGAAGACTCAATCAAAGAGGTCGAGCTAAGGATATACACTTTTGGACTATAGTGCACTTGACCTGGGCCACTTGACCACTTCACCTCGAGTCCATTTCCCTTCATTCTTCTGATTAGTTATTTTGTCATTTTGTGTTTTTAGGATTTTTTGGCCTTTTTATAAATATTTTTTCAGACTATTAACAAGGTATTCGTCTTTTTAACCTAATTTCTTCTAAATTTTTCATTTTTTAGATTTTGTAATCACCAGAATTTTTTATATATTTTGAATTTGCATTTATTTTCTTCTAAAAACTTGTTCATCTCGATTCGATGACATATATGAAAGAGAATGGTAAACTGTACTAAAATGATGATGAAAAAAGTGCCCATAACATGTAAAATACACTTGCTTTCAAGCAAACAAACAAGAAAATCATGGAGGGGACTTTTCATACTTTTTTCATGTAGGTGGGGGATCATAGAGAGGCTCTGAGGTTTCCTCTTGAATGGACTTTGATGGTTGATCCTCTTGTGGCCATGATGAAAGCTCTACTCAGTCCTGGTCCAATTATCTTCTTGATGACCTTCCTTGGCGAAGAGCTACTAACATTACCTCTGAGTTCTTGCACTTGAACCTTCAAATCCTTAACTTGACTGGTGAGATTAGCTATAACTTTTTTCAGAGCCTTGATGGTATCATTCTGTGAAATTGAACTGACTCGAGTGGTTGATCGAGCGTAGGGGTCGAGTTAACCTTTTTTGTCCACTTAAACATCGACTCTAGTGGTTGATCCAGTTAGGTGGCCAAGTCCGAGCTGTACTTTCTTCCAAAAATTTCATACCTTCTGTACTTGACCATTCATCAATCAACATCTTCTTAAACTCAGCACTCTCCCTTGTCGGATCCTCCAATTGGGTCTCAAGTGTTTGTTTTTCAAGTTGGATTTTCTCCTAATCAGTTTGGTAATCTTTGTTCAGAGTCCATTCTAAAGATTCAGAGGGAGCATTGGGAAACTCTTCTAGATTTGCTTCATTATTAGGATCTTTCATTGGTTCCTCAACCAACTTATACATTTTCTCAATAAAGAAAAGCTGGTCATCGATGGTAGGCTTCTTAGTATCACCACTGATATCAAATTTAATTACCAGGGTTTTCCCCAAATGGAGATTGATCTTTCAATTTCTGGTATCAATCATGGCTCTTGCAGAGGCTAAAAATGGTCTTGCTAGGATCAAGGGGTCCCTGAGATCTTCATCCATCTTCAGTACTATGAAGTCAGCAGGTACTTCTACATGGCAAATCCTGATTGGCAAATTCTCAAGCATCCCATAAGGACATCTGATGGTCCTATCACCTAAAACCAAGCAGAGCTTCTTTTGCTTGTAATCTTCATATCCCAACCTCTTAGTAACAAATAAAGGCATGAGACTTACTGATGCTCCTAAGTCATAAAGAGAATTCTTGAAAACTGATTGCCTTAAAGCATGGCAATGTAAAGGATCTAGGATCCTCAAGATTTTCTAGTACTATGATATATTTCTCCATAATGGCTTTGCACTCATGGTCATTTGCAGCCATCTCTTCCTTGTCCTTGATCTTCTTCAACACTCTTTCTCTCATAAAATTTTTGGATGGATGCAGAGACTTGAAAGCTTCTTTCAAAGGCAGCTGGTCTTTAATTTTTTCCAGTTCTTCCTCTAGAATGACTTTATACCCTGCTACTATCTCTTTCTTAAACCTTCCTGGAAAATGGCACGTTAGGAGTTCATACAGATCAACAAGTCCTTGCTCTTTCGCAGAAATAGTCATCACTTGATTAGAGGGTCGAGTGCTGTGGTTGAGCCCAATCTTCTGTACATGTTTCTTGGCAAAAGTAGATTAAGCTCGACCAGCTGGTCGAGTGAGAATGTCGAGCTTGGTTTTTTTCATTGGTTTTTCAGCTTCAGTTAGGTTCCGAACAAAATCCTCCCTAGCTTGAACATCAATGTCCTCAGTAAATGCTGTGTATCTCTTCTTGAGGGAAAGAGCATTGTGAGTTCTGAACTCTATCACATGAACATTGAAAAAGTCCCTTGGTCTCTGGATTGCTTTACCTGGAAGTGGGATGTGGGCTTGATAGAAGAAGATGAATTAAGATTATCTAGATACTTTAACTTGGAGTTCAGAATTTTAAATTGTTATTAAGATCGTAGTAAGAGCAATCAATGTGATTCCTCAATTCAACAACTCTTTTTGTCTGCTCTATGGCTCCAGTTGCTTGCCCTTGGAGGATCTATTGTAATATTTTTTCATATCAATATCAGGAAAATGCAAAGCCGGGTGATGGGTTTAGAGCTGGAGCTTGTTGCTGATACCTTTCATGTTGTGCTTGCATGAGAATTAAACCTTGGTTCTGACTGTATTGAACAAAATGTTTGTTCTACTGTTTATGAGGAGGGTAGACATGGTCCTTAGGATTAGCAACATTGGTGCTTCTGTAGGATAGGTTAAAGTTATTCTTATAGTTGATGAACCCTTTGTAACCCCCTTGGTTTTGAACATAACTGACCTCTTCTATTTGATCAACCTCCTTATCTTGGACTTGAAACTATTACTCCTCTCCAACAAAATGAACTGTACCAGAAAGATCTTATCCAACTTCTCATGAAGTGCTTTTATCTCCTTCTTGTACTCCTCCTCAGTATCTGAATGTCCTCTGGTACTTTTATCATGCTCTTCATTGTAGTTACCATTGGTTTGAGCCAGGTTCTCTACCAATTCGCATCCTTTATCCACATATTTGTTGAGGAAGTTCTCATTGCTTGATGTATCTAACATCATTCTTAACTTGGACAGAGCTCCCCTGTAGAGTGTACTAAGCAATGATTCATTACTGAATTCATGGTGTGGGCACTGAGAAGTGTAAAGCTTGAATCATTCCCAAACTTCAGAAAATAATTCTCCAGTCTTCTGAGTGAATCTGAAGATATGGTTTCTAATCCTTGCTGTCTTAGAAGTAGAGAAAAAAATTGCATGGAATGCCTTCTTGCAGTCATCCTATGAGGTGATTAATTCATGATGAAGGTTCTTTTTCCACTGATTTACTTTGTCTCCTAAATAGAAAGGAAATAATCTCAGCTTAAAACCATCTTTGCTGACCTCATTTATCTTGGTGAGGCTGCAGAGTCTGTCGAATTCATCCAGATGATCAAAAGGGTTTTTTATAGGTAGTCCATGGAACTTGTTGGTTTGAACCATAGATATAAAGCTTCTCTTGATCTCAAACTTAATATTCTGGACGGCTGGTGGGACAATGCATTGCCTCTGAGTATGAGTGTTGGGAGCATCTTCTGCTCTAATGACCCTTGGTCTAGGTGGTTGATCATCCATCTCTGCTGGTTGATCTATTGGAACCAATGCTCTTAGCTGTCTTTGTTGAAGCGTATCGATGTGATCAAGATAGCGGAGGAGGTTTTGAATTCCCTAAGATATTGTTTGCATGCAAGGTACTGTGGACTCGATGAGCTTGACTCGACTTCAATGGTCGAGCTAGATGTGCTAGAGTGTTGGTACCTAAAGCAAACTAAGCATATAAGTACGGAACTTGATCTTAAGATAAATGAAATCCTAAATGTAACACAATAACACCCACATGGTTTAGTATAATGGTTTAGTATACTTGCCTGTCACGCAGGTGATCCGGGTTCGATTCCCGACAACGGCGCCAAATTGAAACAAGTGTTTTTCTCAGGTTTCAATCAATCATAGTATAGATAGGTGTCAATCCAATATGGTGTATCTGTTAAGCAGATAAGAAATGATCATGTAATCTTAAGTTAAGCCAATTAAGAAGAAAGTTGGCTAATAACCTAATGAACAGAATTGAAATGTAATAAAAGTAAACTAATGACCAACTCGAGGTGTCAGACTCGAGCAAGCAATCGAGCTAAACAGAAAAAAAAATCAACGCACACTCGACCAATCAAGCTAAACAGAAAAAAGTAAAAGCAATGTACACTCGACCTGAAGGGTCGAGTCATGGTGATGAAACTAAGAAAATAACAAAACTACAAGGAGCACTCGACCGGAATGATCAAGTGAAACTAGACAAATGCAACTATAGTAAAACAGAGTAATCAAAGCAATAACATAGCAATAGCAAAGTAAACTAGCAAATAAAGCAATTAGTATAGAGAATGGAACTCAGGGATAAGTTATCGATCAATATTTATTCCTAATCAACCAGGGTGTCTAACATGCTCAACCAATGGGCTATTCCCTTGACAACATATTCATAAACATACCAGTCCACTCAAATGGTAAAGGACCTGAAATCATACTACTGACATACCTGATTTTCCCAGCGACACATAGTACAATAGATATGAAGATTCAATTTATTAAAGTCAACAAGCATTGTAGGCATATATAATCTCTTAGGCTAAATCATACAAGTCTCTCAAAAAAGTTGAATCTGACAATTTCATCATCACTCTCGTGTGGAATTTACTGAATCCATGTTATAGTTGATCAGAAAAGAACAAGTAATAAGATCGCTCACCCAAAAAGGAAATCAAAATTCAATCAATTCTTAAACACCCAGATCAATCAAGAATAATTACTAATCTCGCTCATCCCTAAAAACTCTAATTAAACTACTATGATCCTAAATTCATCACAGAATGTTCAAACCCAGAAAACTCTCAAATCGACATATGTGATAGATCCAATCAAAATGAACAAGTTTTTAGAAGAAAATAAATGCAAATTCAAAATATATATAAAGTTATGGTGATTACAAAATCTAAAAATGAAGAACACAAGGAGAAAAGTTTAGAGGCAGAGATTAGATTAACAAGACGCATCCCTTGTTAATAGTCTAACAAAGTATTTATACAAAGGCCAAAAAGCCCTAAAACACACAAAATGACAAAATAACTAATCAGGAGAAGGAAAGGAAATGAACTCAAGGTGAAGTAGTCGAGTGGCGCAGGTCGAGTGCACTACAGTCCAAAAGTATATATCCTTAGCTCGACCTCCTTGACTCGAGTCTTCAGGTCGAGTGTGGGTGTCTCCTTCTCCAAGACAGTTTCAGCTCGAGTCCTCAGGTCGAGTCCATGCATCGAGTCAGGTGCAAGCACCCCAGTGTGATACTTAGAGCTCCAAAAGTATCTGATATCAGATCCAATATGCACAATGTATGCAATACTTATGCAAAAACTCCTAAGTACTCTAAGATGATAAATATGATAGAGAATGGTATGAACAATGGATGAAACTGTATTAAAATGAGGATAAACATGTGCTAAGAACATGTAAAATACAATGACATCAATCAGCACAAATAAGCTTTCGATCCGATGATATCTTTACCGCTTCAGATCCAACGAAGTATGTCACACATTTTATTGTTTTGATTAATAATTTTATGTTTATAGAATATAAATATTACAGACATCGTGAGACTATGCTTTATCCGGACTAATTGTAATAAATGGTAGACTCTATCTCATTTATGATTAAATAAAAGGCTATGTCTTTTTTTGGATTGATCGTAATAGACGGTAGGTTATGTCTCCTTTACGATAAAATAGAAGGCTAGATATTATTTCCAAATTGATCATTATATAAAGTAGGCTCTGTCTCCTCCTCGATTAAATAGAAATTTATGTCTCTTTAGATATATGATAGCCAAACTTTTTGAATTCTTATATGGATGGATATGCTTCCTGAATTCTTAAATATAAAGCTATGATCTTAATTTATTTTTATGAACTTATTTATTTAAGTATTTAATTTTTTAAATAATTGCTATTTGTGTTATATCAAGAATAAAGAAATTAAAACGTGTCTTTAATATTAAAAATATTTTCTCATATTGAGAATTTATGTGGCACATGTCAATGTAATATTAGATAGTGCAAAACTAATTGAAATATCTAGATGAGCTAGTCTTTAGACTTCCAAAAGTATGCATTTCATAATCGAGCATTCCTTATGTTCTCCAAAAGTCTCAAAAAAACTTTTTGAAGTTTCAAAAGACATGTTGTCTTAATCATGTAGAAATTCTATAAATAAGAATGACATTGTAGATCTTTGCATTAGATCGAAGAAGAAACATATATTAGAAAATTTTCCAATGTTATCCTCTATATTCTATTGCACAAAAATATATATGATCGCATCATATGTTACAGTAAACTTGAAGTTTACCTGTACATTCGAAGTTTTGAATAAAATACTTAGACATCTTGGTTCAGTCATGATGCAAAAATTTGTGCAGAATTCTAATAGCCATTCATTGGAAACCATAGGAGTATTCAATTTGATGAGTTTTCATGTGATGCATGCTTTCAATGAAAACTCATAATTTGGTCATCACCAAGCAAAAATTGAGAATAAATCACTAGTATATTTAGAGAGAATACATGATGTTATATGTAGATATATTCATCCTTTATGTGGGCCATTTCAATAATTTATAGTATTAATGCATCTAATTAGATGATCATATGTGTGTCTGTTGACCATATAAAATACGATTTTCGCAAGATTTATTGGCCAAATAATCAGGTTCATAGCACAATTCCCTGATTATGCCATAAAAAATTAGGCTTTATAACACTAGTGAATTCACCTTACACACCTAAGATATTTATATATCAATGAAAATCAATGTTGAACATTCAGATTCTCATGTTTAAAACGGCATGTTGAGTGTTTAATAAAATGGCCAAAACAATAAATAACTGTGAATGTTCGACCACAATGGAGATATGCATGTATATGATTATATCATACAAAAATAAAGATGGCAAATATGATAGTAAACATAAAGTTTACTAATTGCTTAAAGCATAACATAACCGGTTATGTCATCCCGTTCAATTAATGATATCAAAAATCATTGAAAATTTATGCTCAATAACTAGAAACTAATTTTCTAAGTCTTGTATGCTTAGCGTTCATACATAAATTTTAAACGACATTTTTTAAAAGTTGAAGATTTAAATGTTCACAATTTGAAGATTTCAATTTTTTAATAAAAATTGAAATGACGTTTTTTTGATTAAATTATAGTTGCTAACAGAAACTTTAACGCCTTAAACGTCAATTTAACGACGTGCTTCAAATAGCCAAATCAACAAAAGTTTGCTATGTAACTATAAATCAACAGAAAACTTGAGCATTGAAATTTTATGCTTTAAACTTCACAATTTGAAAATTTTAAAGTTTTTTACTATTACTATTTACAAAAGTTGCTTCTAATTTCAAAAGTCCTCTTGCAAACAAGATAATTTCATGACTTTTAAAATTAATCAATTTAACCCAAATTTATCTTTCAAATTATGCGGTGTTACACACATTCTATATTTCTTATGTACAGATAAAAAAATCTTACAAACGTTTTGTGAACAATGATATTAGACCATCATTAACGCAGTTTCTTAACTGGGTTTCTTAGGTGTTTTATCATTTAAATTAAAGATTAAATGATAATTTGCTTAAGAACCGATTCTTATTTGGGATACTTAAGAACCGATTCTTAAGGTCCACGTGTCTGCTTCTCCTCTTCTCCATTGACTTTCTTCTTTCTTTTCTTCACCTTTCTCTTATCCACCTTTTTCACTCCACTTCTTCTTCTTCTCGGATCCTTCTTGATTTTTGGCCGAGTATGTTTGGGATGAGGACGAGGATTGTGCTGAGGGAGAAAGGTGTCAAATTCGAGTATAAATAAGAGGATTTGATAAACAAGAGCCATTTGCTTCTTCAGATGAATCTGATCCACAAGAAGATTCTAGGCTGATTTTATCGACAAAAATTTAGCTAATTTCTTTGTGCCCTTGATTGAATACGATTGAAATTGAATTGGAGATTTCAAATACTGAAACTTGTTTTGAGTTTGCAAGTGATAGGCTTAGTGATAGGCTGGTTCTCGACGTTTTTTTGTTCATTTCTTGGCCGACGCATGCCTTCACTCCGACCACGCATTCCTTCTCCGTCTCCGATTAGGCTCTCTGGTTTCTCAGCCCTCAAGATGAGAGGTACACCAGTTAGGAACTGTTATTTCCCTTACTGTATAAAGACTTGATTGCGAGCTTCTTTTTAGATTTCTACTTGGAACAAAGTCTCAAACTATCTTTACTCTGATCTGATTTTTCTATGAAACTCTTTTGGAATTACCATTGCTTTTTTAACTGGTATTTCTGTATTCTTGATTACTTAGTTTCTAGTTGGGTTGATTTCTGATTATCTGGGTATAAATCTTTGTTTTTTTTTGTCCAGCTTCGTTTAGCACTGGAAATAGTGCAAGCAGAGAGATTCAGGTGCAGCATTTACTTGTTAAGGAGGGTGATTCTGAGCTCTTTTCTGAACTCCAAAAGAAAATCTTGGATGGTCTCATTCTTTTATCCCTTTCCACCCTTTTGATATTTACATTTCCATGAGATTAAGATTTTATTATCAACATAGTTACATAGGCCTGCGAGCTTATATAGTCAGATACTTTGTCGCAATGTTAGCTTTATCCTTGATTTTTTTGTGGTGTATCACCGTAGTCAAATTGCGGCTCTTTCTACTCAATTTTTATTGGTTTTGGTCTTTTGGGGGTTGGTTAGTTTGGTAACTGGAGCTACGAAAAATGTGGAACATATCATACGAATACATTTTTGAATTTCTCATTACTTGACTGTCATCTTATTTTGTTTGCATTAGAAGATTAAGGGTGTACTGTTTTTTCAAGTAATTTTTGTTGTGAAGGTGAGGATATGAGTGAACTTGCAGCTGAGTACTCGATTTGTCCTTCCAAAAAAGAGGGCGGTATACTTGGATGGGTAAACAAGGGTCAAATGGTATATGTTTTCTCTTCATTTATTTTATCCATCTTTTATGGTTATGAGATTGTTATTGCATTGACACCTTCAGATCAATAGGACCCTATCTGTTATTAGCCTGTTATTACACAAGGAACTGGGTGATGTAACAATTCCTGGTGAATTAACTTTCAGCTTGACATCCATTTGTAGATGTAACCAATGATAGAAGTAACTCCATAGTGTTTGGACTTTCCCATGGAAGAACTTTGGCAAGTTCCTGCCGTAATATGAGCATCACAGACCACTTAAAATTGTTTTCAGGTACCAGAGTTTGAGGAAGCTGCATTTAGTGTAGAGCCAAATCATGCGGTGAGGTGTAAAACTCAATTTGGGTGGCACTTATTGCAAGTTCTATCTGAGAGGTAATGCTTCTGCGATCTGTTTGTATTGTGCAGGTCATGCTTTTACCACTCAATTTTCTGGAAGAACCTTGCTCCTATCAATGTGAATTTTTGTTTTGAGTTTCTATCTAATTCATCCATTTGATTGTTTTGTGGTTAATGGTGTGTTTTTACATATAATAGGAAGGTGGTGGAGAGCCACCAAAGGGATCTCTTGGCAGTGCCATTGACTGCTGAAGGTGAATGCTGTGCAACGCTCGGGATGGGTGGTCAGTAGTCTAGTTTCACTTTTATAAATCTTCAAATTGTTGACTTTGGTGCTTCACATATAACCATGGCTTGGTTTAGACAAAGAACTGAATAAATGCATAGTTAGTGTTAGGTTTGGTTAGGTAATAAATGGATTGGTGATCAATGCTTAGTTAGTGTTAGATATATGTCAACTCGATGTGGTTAGATAGGGATGAATGCTGCAGCAGGTGCTTCTTCAATGCTCCTTTGTTTCACCTATTAAAGCCACTGCTTCTTCTCCTTCTTCCCCTTCTAAACACATTTATCTTCTCTTTCTTTCTGCTTTTTCTCTTTGTTTGTGCTTCTCTCTTCTTTGAACTATATGGATTTGTTCAACTCTAACTTTGTTGAACTGTTGAACAGTCAGAATGTCCCTGCAGATGCTTCAAGCCTCCGTAAAGATGTCCTTGCAGATGCACAGCAAAGAGAAAGGAATAAATGGACTCCCACGGATGATGTTTTGCTCATCAGCTCCTGGTTAAACACGAGCAAGGACCCTGTCATTGGCAACGAGCATAAATCTGGTGCTTTCTGGAAACGCATTGCAGCGTATTTTGCTGCAAGTCCCAAGGCTGCAGGACGTGAAAACCGAGAGGCAATGTAGTGTAAGCAATGATGGCAGAAGATTAACGACCTTGTCTACAAGTTTTGTGGATCATATGAGGCTGCAACAAGAGAGAAATCCAGTGGTCAGAATAAGAATGATATTCTCAAACTAGCGCATGAAATCTTCTACAACGATCATAAGAAGAAGTTCACGCCTGAACATGCCTGGAAGGAGCTCCGCAATGACCAGAAATGGTGTGATCTTTCTACACTTAAAACTAATGGAAGCTCTAAGAGGAGAAGGTGTGAGGATGGTTCACAATCATCAAGCTCCATTGCAGAGGAAACAAATACTGGCGAAGAAGATCAAGGAACCAAACGACCTCCTGGTGTTAAGGCAGCAAAAAGCAAAGGTAAGAGGAGTCCGGTAGAGGTGAATGGGGCTCTGGCTGAGTTTCAGACAATGTGGGTGATTAAAGAGAAGGGCTTGGCTATGAAGGAAAAACTGTCAAAGATGGGTATAGTTGACAGTCTCATTGCCAAAAAAGAACCACTATCTGACTATGAAGATGCTCTAAAGAAGAAGCTTATTACAGATATGTTGTCTAATTAGTGATATCTTCTTTTTCAGCTTAAGTTGTTGTTTGTTGTTTGTTGTTTATGTTTGTGTTTGTTTTTATGTTTTCAGCTTAAGCTGTTGTTTGTTTCATAATCTCGGTTTGTTATAGCTTTGTATGTTTGATGTTATGTTTAAATGCAACTTCTTCCTTCAATAATATGTTTGATTGTATGTCCCTTTAATCAGATTATTGTTCATAGTTGTAGTTTCTTTGACTTTAAATCATTTGGTAGAATTTGATTTTTGAAGATATTAATGAAACTGTGGTGTAAGTTTTTATGTGTAGGTATAGTGAAAGAAGATGTGATCTGAAACGGCTAGTTGGGTCTGGAGGTATGCCATCGTCACATTCAGCAACAGTTACAGCTTTAGTTGTTGGTTTACAAGAAGGCTTTAGAGGATCACATTTCGCTATCGCCCTGACTCTCACAGTCATTGTATGTTTTCACAAACTTTCTTAATCACTTGAGGAGATGATTAAAATTTTAAGTGATTTGTTTGTGGTAGGTGATGTATAATGCAACTGGTGTAAGATTACACGCTGGACGCCAAGCTGATGTTTGAATTTTCTTGCTTTTACTTTTGGTGTCAGAATTTGTGTTTGTGTTTTGGTCATTGATTTGGGTTCTGATTTGTTTGTAGGTTCTGAATCAGATTGTGTATGAACTTCCTGCAGAGCATCCTCTGGCTGGAAGCAGACCCTTACGTGAACTTCTATGTGCAGCAACTGGTATAGGTAGCTGAAACAGAAATGGAATCTGGGCTCTGCTCAGCTCTTAGCATTGCCAAACATATTACAGGTTTGATTTTGATAGGAAAAAATGAAACTCAAGTGGTAAAAAAGAGCAGTTTGTGCCTTGCACTACAACGTACATGATCTGTTTTAGATTCAGCAGGATCAATATTTTGAAAATCATCTTTATGAAAAGCTGCTCCATCATCTCATTTTAATCTAACTTCCATGATATCGACATAGATTATATATTCATTTATATAATCATGCATTATAAATGAACAAACATCAATTCATACTAAATTTTTCTAGGGATTTAGACATTAACTGGCCACCCATTGTTTTTCCATGGCCATAAAATGGACAACCGATTGGCCATGAATTGCTCACAGAAATAATAGTAGAAACAATTTTAAAAAATCTAAATACCAAACAAAATAAAAATAGAAAGCAATAGCCAATAGACCGTGAGTCCATGAAAAAATGTCGTCCCAAATTCAAATTAACGAGATAAATGCCATCCCAAACTTGTTTATTTTTTTTTGGGTCGTTACACATAAATTTGTTTATAAATCAAATATGCTATCAATTTTCTTTCTTTTTGGTTTACATAAATTTTGTCAGACTATTATTATTTTGTCTTTTATTGTTGTAAACTTTCTGGTGAACTTCTTTACAAGAATACACATATAAATAATACAACATAATCTTTGTCTTTTATTGTTGACACCACAGGTACTAAAGTTTGTTGCTACCACAAGTTTTCTGACCACAAGTGTATCACTCATCAAACTATTCGTCTCTTTATATAGTTTACATTCTGCTTTACATTTTTTATCAACTCTTCTTATTACTTCTTTCTTCTCTCATTCTCCTTCTCTTATTCTTGATCAAATCAATTATGGCATCTTTATCCCATAATACATTTGACGGATCACTTGATGAAACTTTCGATCAACATTTTGATCAAATATTCGATCAAACGTTTAATAATAATCTATTCATTGATTATGGTGATCATGAGGAGGCAAGCAAGTTAAAAAAGAAAAAAGTGTTTATCGAAAGATATCGCGAAGAAGGCTACATACGTATATCGAAAGATATCAGTGAAGCTCCAACATACCCTGCTAATTTCTTCCGACGATGTTTTATAATGAACAAGCCATTGTTCTTGCATATTGTTGATCGACTCTCCAATGAAGTTTGATTCTTTCGACAGAAGACAGATGGTCTCGGAAGGCCTGGTCTCTCTGCACTTCAAAAGTGTACAACAACAATTCGTTTCTTGGCATATGGTACTTCGGCTGATGCGATTGACGAATACCTCCGGCTCGGTGAAACTATTGCTCGTTCATGTTTGATAAATTTTGTCGAAGGAATAATAAAGTTGTTCGGCGATGAGTACTTAAGAAGACCCACACCGGAGGATCTTCAACGACTACTTGATATTAGAGAGCAACACGGATTTTCCGGGATGGTAGGAAGCATTGATTGTATGCATTGGGAGTGGAAAAATTGCCCTACTGCTTGGAAAGGCCAATATTCACGTGGTTCTGGAAAACCCACAATTGTTTTAGAGGCCGTAGCTTCATATGATCTCTGATATGACACGCGTTTTTTGGACCTCTAGGTACATCAAACGATATCAATGTTCTTGATCGCTCACCCGTTTTTGATGGTATAATAAAAGGTCAAGCTCCGCAAGTGAATTTCTCCGTCAACGGAAGAGAGTATTATTTGGCTTACTATCTCACAGATGGGATTTATCCGAAATGGACAACTTTTATCCAATTTATTCCAATTCCACAAGGTCCATAAGCATCTTTATTTGCTCAACATCAAGAACCTACCCGAAAAGATGTCGAGCGTGCTTTTGGAATCTTGCAAGCTCGATTTGCCATTGTTAAAAACCCAGCTCTTTTTGGGATAAAGCAAAAATAAGAAAATATTATGAGAGCATGTATCATACTCCATAATATGATTATAGAAGACGAACGAGATGGATACACTCAATTTGATATTTCAGAATTCCAACATGGAGAAGGAAACGGAAGTGCACATGTCGATCTCACTTATTCTACAGATATGCCTACAAATCTTGCTAATATGTTGGGTGTTCGAACTTGAATTCGTGATAGCCAACTGTATCAACAATTGAAATCTGATTTGGTTGAGCATGTATGGCAAAAATTTGAACGTGATCAAGATAATAATTGAGTCTTCTTTTGCATTTTTTTTTTCAAAATCTATGTTTAAAATGTTATGTTTTATGTCAAATATGTTTAACTAAAAAAATAAGTTCTATTAAAAATAAAATAAAATATATATATATTTTTTAAAATTTTTTATTAGAAGTTCTACCATTAAAACAGAAAAAACATAAATTTCTTAACTTAAATTTTATAATTAAATATTAGTTAAGAAACCAAATGGGTTTCTCGCTCTTAGTTGTTGCAATCGAATTACATATGAACCATCTAATAAAGTACCATTGGTAAATGTAAAAAAAGGTAACCACTAAATTGTAAAATACATTTATGAGAATACCCCTAAGATATGATTTATTGATATGGGTCATCTACTGAAACGGCCACAGAGAGACAAAGACTCGTAGTATTGGCAACGAAAGCGACCTCCTTTATTCACTGCCATATGAACATGTTATTCGGTAATGACCGTTTTACCCTCAGAAAATGTGAAAACAAAACCACTCACACTCGTCTCTTTCTCTCTCCTCTGCAAAGCTCGCAGAACTCTGGCAGGAAAAAAGATGATGGGGTTTTTAACTTTATCCTCTCAAATAATTCTTCTTCTTACTTCGTCTCTCTCACATTCCCTACAGTTGTACAATTTCCACATTTACTCTTCTCTCTCTCTCTCCATCTCTATCTCAGTCTGTGTCTTCTGTCGTCTGAGCACTCAATGAAACACTGTAATTTGCGCCATAAGGATGTGATGGAACGATAAAAATCAAAACTTTCTCTCAGTGAAAGTAAAATTTTTTATTAAATGTGTTAAAATAAAAGTGAAAAAAAAAAGACAACAATTTGGGTAGAGTCTCTTTCTGTAATCATAAAAATCTAATGTCGGTACTTACACTTCTCTTCTTCTCTATCCTCTGTTTGTTCTTCTTCTTCTTCTTCTTCTTCATGAAGACTTAAAGGCTTTAGCATAACAAAAACGCAGTCGTTTTATATGTGGAAATGGCTCTGTTTGGAGATGTAGTTCTTCTGGGTTTTTTCATCGTTCTGAGCTTTGGGACTACTGTAAATTCAGAAGATGGTAAGGTTTTTACTAATGCATGGTTTTTCAAAGTTCAAAATTTTGATAAAGTTTGAGGCTTTCGTCTTTAGGTTGAAACAGAGTAACTGTAAGTGAAAGAAACTAAAAAATGAGATTTTTATATGATCTTTAAAGTTTTGGTTTTGAAGTTTTTAAAGAAGTATTGTGGTGAAAATGAGATCTGGGTACTTGCTATTTTTTGTTTATTTCGTTTTTTTTTTTAATTGTTTTTGACTTCATAGGTCTTCTCTAGCTTGAAAAGAAGGTTGATTAAATTAGGGTTTGAGTTTTTGATTTTCTTGGAAGTTGATTTTTTTTTTTTTATCAAGAACTGACAAAATATTGTTTTTTTTTGTTTTATTTTGTTTCTGGTGCGTGTGTTAATTAAATATTTTAATTAAAAAGGAACAACGTTGCTGGAGATTAAGAAGTCATTCAAAGATGTGAACAATGTTCTTTATGACTGGACAACTTCACCTTCTTCAGACTATTGTGTTTGGAGAGGTGTAAGTTGTGAAAATGTCACCTTCAATGTTGTTGCTCTGTAAGTTTTTCATCCTTTTTAGGTTTCTTTTGTTATTGTTTGTCGAAAAAAGTTGTAATTTGTTTTTGTGTGTCGTTTCTATGTTGTGTAGCAATTTGTCAGATTGGAATCTTGATGGAGAAATCTCACCTGCTATTGGAGATCTCAAGAGTCTCTTGTCCATGTAACAGTTTCAACTTAATTCACTGTAGCAAAAGATAAAGTTTATACCTTTTTGAACTCTCTGATTAATAATGTTTCTGGTTTTTCTAATGCAGTGATTTGCGAGGTAATCGCTTATCCGGGCAAATCCCTGATGAGATTGGTGACTGTTCTTCTTTGCAAAAGTTGTAAGAATCCTCAATTTTGATTTGCTATTCAGTAAAAATGAATTGACAAATGGTTAGTAGTAGATGAACTGTGTTGATGTCTGTTTTTATTCAGAGACTTGTCCTTCAATGAATTAAGTGGTGACATACCATTTTCAATTTCGAAGTTGAAGCAACTTGAGCAATTGTAAGTTTTCTAGTTGAAGACTCTTTTGTGCATGGTGAATATACTCACAATGTGGAATATAAACTTTACTTTTGTTTCCAGGATTCTAAAGAACAACCAATTGATTGGACCGATTCCTTCAACGCTATCACAGATTCCAAACCTGAAAATTCTGTATGTTCCTTCTCTGATACTTACTTACATACATCTCTGCTATTTATTAGCTATAAAGATGATCAAAGCGCTGAATTATCGGTAATTCTAGGGACTTGGCACAGAATAAACTAAGTGGTGAGATACCAAGACTTATATATTGGAATGAAGTCCTTCAGTATCTGTAAGTCTCCACTGTTTTTGAACTTTCTTTCTTTCAATGTCTTCTCATGCTTTGTGATAACTGTTGTAATCTAATGAGCAGTGGGTTGCGCGGAAACAACTTAGTTGGTAACATTTCTTCAGATTTATGTCAGCTGACTGGTCTATGGTATTTGTAAGTCTCTTCTTACCCATCTGATAAGTTCATTTCCCATTATGATATTCTCTGACTTTGTTTTTCTGTTTTCGATTAGTGACGTGAGAAATAACAGTTTGACGGGTAGTATCCCCGAGACGATAGGAAATTGCACTGCCTTCCAGGTTTTGTATGTGCTTCTCTCTTTGCTTATTGAAGTTTTTTTACTTGTGAAAATCTTCCTAACTGATTTGGTTATGATGATGAACTCAGGGACTTGTCCTACAATCAGCTAACTGGCGAGATCCCTTTCAACATCGGGTTCCTCCAAGTTGCCACATTGTTAGTCCTCACCTCTCTGCTGTTACTATATTATATTCCACTGCCTTTTGTTTTATCTTTAAAGTAGATTGTTTTGTTTTTTGTTCATCTTAGATCATTACAAGCCAATCAGCTTTCTGGGAAGATTCCATCAGTGATTGGTCTTATGCAAGCCCTTGCAGTATTGTAAGTACTTTTTCTTCTAATCAATGAAACAAAATTTTAACATTTTTATGAACTTATAAGGTTCCATTTTCCTTTTAATACAGAGATCTAAGTGGCAACTTGTTGAGTGGACCAATCCCTCCGATTCTCGGAAATCTGACTTTCACAGAGAAATTGTGATTCTTCTTTACCTTCATAGTCTAATGATTCATTAGAGTTTAGTTTTTCAGTTTGAAGTCATATAGTGATTATCATTTTGGCTTTATCTACAGGTATTTGCATAGTAACAAACTGACTGGTTCCATTCCACCTGAGCTTGGAAACATGTCGAAACTCCATTACTTGTATGACGAACATTTTCTCACCTCTTGTATACTGTATTGTTTCTATAAATTTTGTTTCATCATTAACAATGTGTACATTATTTTTCAGGGAGCTCAATGATAATCATCTTACAGGTCATATACCACCAGAGCTTGGGAAGCTTACTGACTTGTTTGATCTGTAAGCAACTTACCTATGTTTGAATGTTTGACATGTTTTGATGTTTCAATATTGATGTGAACTATTTTCAAATAGGAATGTGGCCAATAATGATCTGGAAGGACCTATACCTGATCATCTTAGCTCCTGTACAAACCTAAACAGCTTGTATGTATATCTTTTTTTCAAGAACTTCATGCAGAAATGTTCTAGATTATTGCTTCAATATAATTATGTATATCATTGATGTGTAGAAATGTTCACGGGAACAAATTCAGTGGAACTATACCCCGAGCGTTTCAAAAGCTAGAGAGCATGACTTACCTGTAAGTATTGACGCTTAGAATCTATCTGATATGATATAGTTCGCAGCTTTTGGTTTTGGATTTTAAAGCTTGTTTTCATTGATTAATGTGTTAAACCAGTAATCTCTCCAACAACAATATCAAAGGTCCAATCCCAGTTGAGCTATCTCGTATCGGTAACTTAGATACATTGTAAGCGTTTCTTGTTTTCTGTAAAGTACTTTATATGTGCCTTGTTCTACAGTTAGTAACTTTTCTGACATTTGAAGGGATCTTTCCAACAACAAGATAAATGGCATCATTCCTTCTTCCCTTGGTGATCTGGAGCATCTTCTAAAGATGTGAGCATCCATAACAATCTCCACTTACATGTTTTGTTTGAGTAAACAATGAAAAACGTTGGTGAAGTTCGGCTTTCTTGTTACAGGAACTTGAGCAGAAACGATATAACGGGTGTAGTTCCAGGCGACTTTGGAAATCTAAGAAGCATCATGGAGATGTAAGAAACATCTTCTATTAAGCTGGTTAGAGTTTTCCCGTATTTCACATTTTAGTTCTGAATCAATGTTTCTTTGCCTTTGTTTGGTTGCAGAGATCTTTCAAATAATAATATCTCAGGTCCAATTCCGGAAGAGCTTAACCAACTGCAGAATTTGTTTTTGCTGTAAGCAATCTTCCTTTTAGCCTTTCCAAATTGTTTTTTCATACAGTTAAGTGACAATAAAAAATTGAAAACAGAATCGATGTGGTAAGTATAAGTGATCTTTCTTCAAAATTGCAGGAGACTGGAAAATAATAACTTGACTGGTAATGTGGATTCATTAGCAAACTGCCTCAGTCTTACCATATTGTAAGTTGACACCATTGGTTCTGAAACACCTTTTGTGTCTCTCTATGAAACTTGTGCTAAGAACTTAACCCTGCACTAATCCCTTATAGGAATATATCTCACAACCGCCTAGTAGGCGATATTCCTAAGAGCAATAACTTCTCAAGATTTTCGCCAGACAGGTATGGTTATTTAGTGGGGTTTTCGTATTTATTTTCATTTTGGTTTGTTGGCTGACTTTAGCTTTGTTTATTTCTTCTAAAGCTTCATTGGCAATCCTGGTCTTTGTGGTAGTTGGCTGAACATGCCTTGTCATGTGTCTCGTCCAACTGTACGAGGTGATTATGCCCTTCTTGAATCTTCCATTACCAAAATCTTAGATAAAAGAAGCTAATGTTTTGTCTGCACAGTATCAATCTCTAGAGCAGCTATTCTTGGGATAGCTATTGGAGGACTTGTGATCCTTCTTATGGTCCTAATAGCAGCTTGCCGGCCGCATAATCCTCCTCCGTTTCTTGATGGATCACTTGACAAACCAGGTCTCCACTTGCCAAATCATTTTTACGAATATTCTTCATCTACCATTATTGTAATCCAATAGCTAATGCTGAATTTTTTTGGTTTCTTCAGTAACCTATTCGACCCCAAAACTCGTCATCCTTCATATGAACATGGCACTCCATGTTTACGAAGATATCATGAGAATGACAGAGAATCTAAGTGAGAAATACATCATTGGGCATGGAGCATCAAGCACTGTATACAAATGTGTCTTAAAGAACTGCAAACCGGTTGCGATCAAGCGGCTTTACTCTCACAATCCACAGTCAATGAAACAGTTTGAGACTGAACTCGAAATGCTAAGTAGCATCAAACACAGAAACCTTGTAAGCTTACAAGCCTATTCACTGTCTCCTTTAGGGAGTCTTCTGTTCTATGACTACATGGAAAATGGCAGCCTCTGGGATCTTCTTCACGGTAAGTCTCATTGCGCTAACGCTCAAAACAATAACTTATGAGTCTTCTGTTATAATAACATTCTTGCTTGTGTGAATGTTTTGTAAAGGTGCAATGAAGAAGAAAACTCTTGATTGGGATACAAGGCTTAAGATAGCATATGGTGCAGCACAAGGACTAGCATATCTACACCATGACTGTAGTCCAAGAATCATACATAGAGACGTGAAGTCGTCAAATATTCTTCTTGATAAGGACATGGAAGCTCGTTTGACGGATTTCGGAATAGCGAAAAGCTTGTGTGTATCAAAGTCACACACTTCAACTTATGTGATGGGCACCATTGGTTACATTGACCCCGAGTATGCTCGCACTTCGCGGCTCACCGAGAAGTCAGATGTCTACAGTTATGGAATAGTACTGCTTGAGTTGTTAACCAGAAGAAAAGCTGTGGATGATGACTCCAATCTTCACCATCTGGTTTGTCCCTTCTTCCCTTTTTCTCAATCAGTTTTTTTTCTATTTGGTTTTGTTCAAAATTATATTTGGTTTGGTTTTGGATAAAAATATAATAAAATACAAATCTTTTACTTTTCACATATATTTATAAAATACACATTGATACAGAAGGCTAAAAGATTGTAATTAAGACCAATTCTTTCAAAATTAAGAAAAAATACTGTTTTGGGTTTATGATTTAGAATTTATTTTTTTAATTACAGTTTAAGATTTTGGGTTTAGAACGATCTTTTAGATTTTAGTGTTTAGGTTTGAAGGTTTAAGGTTTTTATTAGGTGTAGAGTTTAGTGGTAAGCTATTTTGTTAATTTTAAAAGCTTGGTCTTCTTAAAATTTTTTTTAATGAGTTTAGTTTTGGTTTGGTTATTTTGGTATAATAATATTGTTATGGTTTGATTTCGATCTGAGGAATTCTAGTTTGGTTTGGTATGGTTTTCTGTTCTAATATTGATTTCAGTAAAAATCAAATGTAATATTATCCTTATGATATAAGTATATTATTGGTATATATTTTAAATTGTTATTTAGAGTTTGGTTAATTTGGTATAAAAGTCTTCTTAGTTAGTTTCAGTTTGAGGAATTTTGGGTTGGTTTAGTATGGTTTAATGTACTAATCTTGTTTTCAATTTGATTATGGACATGGAAATCACAGATAATGTCAAAGACAGGGAACAATGCTGTGATGGAAATGGCAGATCCAGACATCACAGCCACGTGTAAAGATCTCGGAGTAGTAAAAAAAGTTTTCCAACTAGCGCTACTATGCACCAAAAAACAGCCGAACGATCGACCAACAATGCACCAGGTGACACGTGTCCTCGGCAGTTTAATGTTGTCGGAACAACTACCTGTTGTGACAGCCACGTCAGCAACGTTGGCAGCTTCTTGCTACGTTGATGAGTATGCAAATCTTAAGGCTCCTCATTCTGTTAATTGTTCTTCCATGAGTGCTTCAGATGCTCAGCTCTTTCTTCGATTTGGTCAAGTTATTTCTCAGAACAGTCAGTGAATGAGTGAGTGAATGAATGAATCTCTTAAACGGTGTCGTTTTTGTTGTCGTTAGAAAATTAATCTCTCTTGTAAAAAAATTGTAGACTTCCTTATTATTTAGTCACAAGTGTGTGAATATATTCTAAGACTGGTATCTAAACTTGCTATTTTTTTAATCTAAATTTTATCGTATGCGTAAGAAAGTGTTTGAATAATTTAAGAGTTTTTGGATCACATAATGCAATTTGCATTGTTAGCATCAGTCAAACTTACTTAATTTGAGCATTCATTACTTTTACAAACCTATTTGATTTTAACCAATGTTTTAAATTGCGCTAGGCGCTAGTTGTGTGCTCAGATTGGATCTAACGCCTAATAAATAAATTGAAGATTAAGTGGATATTAATTCTAGAAATATTTAGTACATACGTCTATGTACACTACATATTACGCAATGTACTTTGATGAACGAGGTAGAAGTCTCTGATTTATATAGCATGCGTCCATTTAGACGACTCTTCATATACATTTGTTGTCTAACATCTAGCTTAAAGGTGTTACTAAACAAAGCTCACAACATTTGTCTACTCAATAAAATTTTCTATACATTATTGTCTAACTAACATGTCTCATGAAAGATATTTCATACAGATCTCAATACCTTAGTGTTATTCTTCACATTTATAAAAAAAACATAGAGTGGTTTGGTATTGATTTTTAAAAGTTTTTTTTCTTTTAGTTTCATCATTAATAGGGGAAAATATGTGATGTCATTAAACAAATATGCGGTAAAAATCTGCTCCAATATAGTGGTAACAACTATGGCACAGTAAATCTGCATACACTAATAAAGTTATTTTAGTGAGAAAATGTCTGTCGTAAAGGAAATTGAAGAGTATGTTGTAACTAATGTTTATTTTTTCTCAAACCAATAAATCTGTGATAATTTGAAACAAATATGCTGTAACTACGCGGTTAATCTAGTAATTATTTTTTTTGTAATTAAATCTTCGGTCACTAGCAGGTGAGAAACTAAACTTTACCACGACTAAAAAAATAAATCTGCGATGATAAAATAAGTTTGCAAAACAATTCCATGACAAAATTTTAAATCTTTCATATAAATTCTAACATATTAGAGAACTAAATCTATAGAGGTAAACAAATCAGTGATGAATTTGACAATATACCACCACTAAAACATGTAAATATGTGAAACAAATATGCGGCTAAACATTAAATTTGTCATACAAACAAATCTACCACAACATAGAGCCACATATTTATTTGTGAAAATTGATTGAAATAACGCATATTTGTGCTGAAATAACTAGAATGACCTAGTATAAAAAGGTGTATCCATATTTATGTGGAAAAGACACAAAAATGTACTTTCCTAACTTAATTACAAGATTGTCATTTTAATTTATATATAAAAAAACTAAAATTCCTAAATCTCTTTTCAAAATCAAAAACTTTCTAAAAACTTCATCACAAATTTTATTTCTCTCAAATCTTCCCAACCATTTGTCTTCTTCTTTACCGTCACCTCTGCTTTATCATCTTCTTCACCATCGCCGCTGCTTCACCGCCGTTTTGCCGCTGCTTCATCGCCATTGCTTCTTCGTTTTCTTCTCATTTTTTTCATTCTTCTCCTTTGTTCCTCCCTATCCATCGTTCTTCATAGTTCTTCTTCTCCATCAAAGGAGTTCTTTTGTCGTGAGTTCGCCGTTCGTGAGTTGTTGCTGTCGTGTTACTCTTTGGCCACACATTTGTTTATTCTTTGGCCGCAACTCTTTGATTGCATATTTTTTTACTCTTTGGCCGCACATTTGTTTACTCTTTGGCCGCACATTTGTTTATTATTTGGCCGCACATTTGTTTGTTTTGCTTTGATCTTTGCAGCACAATTGTTTGTTCTTTGTCGCAGATTTTTTTAGTGCTTCTGATAACAGGTTCGTTTGTGTTTTTATTGCAGATAGATGACCTCTTCTTACCCTCTAAGAATTTTCAAAGATGGGAAACCTCATATTCAAATTAAGAGTATGAATCGCTATTGTTTTCTTTCCAAATTCGAGACCATAAAAGAATATATTGGTGAAGATGCGTGGGATGAGTTGAAGAACTCATTTGTTGGAGTTTTAATGTTGCCGCGGATTTATTTTGGTATTGAATAGATTTTTTTTTTTACTGTTGTCGCGGATTTATTTTGGTATTAAACAAGGTTTTTTTATGTTGTCGCAGATTTATTTTGGTTTTGATCAATTTACTCTATATCCAACCCATAATCTTCAAACACCATTACCATTTGGTAAATTAATCTGCAGCAATACCAAAATAAATCCGCGTCGATAAATGTGCAACAATGTGTCTGGTAAATAAGTCCGCGAATGTGATTACAATAACTATGCAACCAATGAAAACGTAAGTCTACGACCAAACGGAAAATAACTATGCCACAACTATAATAATAAATCAGCGGCTACTATTTTGAAAAACTGTGTGGCTGAAAAAAATAGATAAGTCCACCATAATGTGCTGAAAATAAGTGTGCAAAATAAATATGTGGTTCTAATTAACTGCTATATCACGTAATTAATGTGCGAATTAATATGTTTGCTGCAACGTAAAAAAAAAATATGCAGAGTAAACAAAAGCAAATATGCACAATAAATCTGTGAGTGCTAAAACAAGTGTGCAAGAAAATAAGTGTGCGGTCACATGAGCCGCGGATTTGTTTCAAGTATGGAATGACATTTTTGTAAATATTATCAACTTTAGCCACGTTGGAAAAAAAAGTTAATGGCATTTTCGAAAACTGTTTTTTTTCTGAAAAATATTTTAAGGGTATTTTGGGTTCAAAAACATTCCAGCAATAAAAAAATGAATTATTGCAGTAATTAATCCTTTTTTCTATGTCATTTTAGCTTTTCTCCCTATTTATTTTGCAGATATGTTTTTGGTAGTAAAGTAGTAAATATTTGTCATTAAAAAAACAAAAAAATGCTCATGTGATATTAATTGATAATGTCATTCTTGTAATTAGATTTTTTCTAATAAATGATTTAAGGGTATTTTTGTAATTAAAAGATCTCACTTAACCATTATTTTTCTAAGTTAAACAAGCAATTAAATTGCTTTTAAGGTTTGTTCTAATTATTCTCCTATAATAATCTATCACATAAAATCTTCTTCCCAAATTCTATATTTCATGTACCTTACTGCTACAATCTTAACAATAATAATAAAAACAAATCTTATTAATATGCTATAATATATTAAAAACAAAAAAAAAATTAGTTAACAACATCCCCCCCCTCTCCCCAATTAATATCAAATATGTTTACTTATGTTATTTTCATCGAAGGCCAATAATAATAAATATTTAACATAATTATAAATTAGTGATTACATTATTCTTAACTAATTTTTTGTTTTAAGGAAAAACTCCATAAAAATATACTAACTATTTATTGATTTCTATTAAAATACACAAACTTTTTAGGTATCCAATAATACACAAAATTTAATATTTTATCCATTTAACAAAAAATATTCTGATTAAAAAAATATTTTATAAAATCTGAAAACCAAATAAAATTCAAAAAATATTTTTAAAAATAAAATAAATTAATTCTTTAAATCAAAATTAAACTTGTAAAATTTCCAATTCATCAATAAAAGTCCAAAAAATAGATAAAACTCCTAATACTTTTTAAGAAAATTAAAAGTTAAAATATAAATGATAAATTTTAGAGTTATTTAAAAATTTAAAAAACAAAGTTAATTTTCAGAAACCTTTTCCAATTAGGATTGTTCTTGTAATGATTGTTTCTTAGATTTAGCGATACTTTTATTGTCTTTATAGCCACCCCATTAAAAATGGAAAGCAATCAGATCATTATTTATGAGCGTATTTAATTGTGTGCTATGTGTATTTATATCCTAGTAAAATGTTTTAAAAAACTTATAAGGCATAGAAAGGTGAAAATAATGAATTAATCGATTGTTGAGCTAATTTGCAAAACAACCCAAATCTAGATATTGTATAGGAAATAATTATGTCGTAAAAAATTTGGCTAAATAATTATGGGCATATAAAATGAAATGACAAAAGCATAATTCCAATTGATTATGCAAAAACGGTTATTTTAAAAAATAGCATGAATAAAAGTGAAAAAATGCAGCATCTGAAAAAATACTTTGAAGTTTGGAAAAATCTGTTGTACTTTTTGAAAATAACATATTTTCAAATAAATAATAGCAATGATATATTGAAAAAATCATGTTAGCATGGCAAAAAAAAGAAGTAAAACATATATCTGAAATAACAACAGTTTTTTTTAAATAACATGAAATCAGACGAAAAACTTAAATGTAATTTTATTTTGCTCTCGGAAAAAATATTGTAACTCATAGTCATTTTGTTAATTAAATTTACGTTTTAGGTATTTCAGTACTATTACCCTGAATTGTTTCTTTTAGGAAATTAAAACTTTAGAAAATACACAACAACGATTCACTTTGTTTTCTCGTCTATTTTTTTTTCATATTTCATTTTTTAAAAAACTATTACAGTTTAGGATCGTTTGTTAGTAATGAAATTATGCTTATGAAATTGTAGACCCCTTAGTAAAATCTTGGAGAGGTTTTCTATGATTCCATTACAAGATCGGGAAGAGATGTTTGATCTTTCTCATTTTTCTTTTATTATAATATAATTATAAAATCTTCGCTTGGTTTCGTTTTACTTTATATATTAATGTTTTTATCTTTGGGTTAACAAAAAATATATGATATCTTATGTGTTGTATGTACGCATTTAGGAGGGCCTACACAGTAAAGGTATGCTTTACTGATCACTTTAAACTTAAAGTTTAATTATTTACTTGCCAATTTCTACTTTTTACGATCAGTTTGAAATATATTTTGAAAATTTAAGGCTAAGACAGTTCTGTTTAACCTTGCACGACTTACAATTATTTTATAATTTTATTTTCGTGCAATATTTAGATCCTAATAAAAACATTTCTCTCAATATCATAAAAGTTATCCAACTTATAGCAATAAGAAAAAACTGGAGTATTTTCTTTTTTGTTTGTCTGTATAAAGTCATTTTTACTATCTAAATGTACAGACGGTGCAGAAGTCGTTGCAAAAGAACGATACAATCCTCAGTGAAAATGATCTTCTTTTGTCGGAAAGGTACAATTATGCAGTTAGTATGTTTTATTTATGGGTACAATAATAATAGTTTATAATAAATTTATATATATAGAGATTAGATCTAATTTTGTTATATTCATTGCAGGGATGAAGTGCTCGAGGTACGAAAATATAAAATGTTTTAAGGAGTATATGTATATATATAGTAAATATTATATATATATACATATATATTTATAAAGTTCTATTTAAAATTCAGGAAAATGATAATAAGATAACTGAACTGAACAACGTCAATAATAACCTTGCTGGGGAGATGTCAATTTTGAGGTAAAAATTATAGAAAGAAAAATGATTGAAGATAATAATAAAAAAAGATTATACAATATGAAGTATAACTCTGGTGTAATTTCAAATGGAAAATGATTTGGACTAAGCCGATTGAAGATAATAATAAAAAAAGATTATACAATATGAAGTTAAATATGTTAAATATTTTTTCTCAGCAATCATATATGATATTAATTCTCTAAACCTTCATCTGGAGATTGCACAATATGCTTGACCTATTTTCATAAGAAGAAAAAAAATTACATGCACTAACTTTTGTTTTTCTCTGGTTGACGATGGTTTAAGTGATTTTACATCATATATGGGAATACATTCCCACATAATGCAATTCTTCCTTATGATCAGTTTGGCATCTGGTTTTGAAGTTTAAAGCTAAAACGGTGGTTTAACCCAGCACAACTTACACTTATTTCCATAGTTTACTAGTGAAATGTTTATATCCTAGTGACGTGTGTGATGACTGAGGTTGGTTCGCGAGTCTCCTAGTCCGTTTTCAAAGCTTCTGATTGAACTTCTGTGTTGTGTTTGCATCGGTTCATAGGAGTGGTTGTGATGGTTTTAAGTTATGTGATATGTTTTTATTTCTTTCCTGAGTTTGGTTCTGCTGGTATTGTTGCTTGTTGTGTTCGGTTTAGCACATTTGTCGAGCTTTCAGGTCTTCTAGAGGAAGTCCAATTGTTTGTTCTTCCGAGCTCTCTTCCCTTTGTCTCAGCTCCAGCATCTCTACAAGTTCTTTGTGATTGCTCGTGGGAGTGTTTTGGTTCAACATGTTTATCATTTATTGCTTGGGATTGAAGACATGAAGACTGAAGAAACTGGTGCAAACAAAGCCTTTCAAAGACCCGGGCCAATCTTAACTAGAAGTGATACAAGCGATAGTACTTATATCGGTTTATACAACTACGGACGAGCATATTTTTCTCGAGCCACGGAAGAGAGACAAGATGTTGAACTGACAAGTCACCGAGGCTTTGAATGGTTGCGTATTAAAGTGCAGATCGTACCAAAGTCGGACCAGTATGCATTTTTTTCACCATTCACAATATCGGACCAGTATGCACTAAAGCAAACCAAAATAATTTGTACGAGTATGCAGTTTCTTTTCAAAGCTCAGAACAAACATTTTACACTATTATCTGCACCTTTTTTGTCTGCTAAACAACCCTCCTGACAAATCATACCAAAGTGTGTTTCTTGTGTGTTTTTTTTACAATGGCAATCCAAGTATTTTTTTCTAGTGGTTAAAATTAATTTGTAAATGTGTCTATAAATATCAAACAATTTCATCGCCATTTTTCATCATCTCAAATCCCTACCAAACAAAAGAAAAACCTACAAACACAAAAAACGAACATTCATCACCTCAAAGGCTCAAATCACTTCCCAAAAACAAAACCTACAAACAAAAAAAATTCTAATCATTCTACAGTTTTCATCTTCATTAACTAGTTATGTTTTCATAAATCTACTTTTTATTGTTTTCATAGATCCTATCACAAGAAAAATTGAAGCTTCAAATGATTGGTGGAAAGATTGTATAAAGGTAATTAATTTTCTATCTATTCGATAAGTATAAATTTATTTAAATAATACTAATCATTTGTTTTTAAATCTCTTTTTAGGAAAACGATAGAGTGAGATGTTTTCATCGAGAACCACCTCCTATATTTTGGGAAATCATGCGTGTATGTTTTGCCAATCTTGATGTGGGTTCTCAGTGCGGCAAAGAAGAGAAGAATTAATGATGGAGAATGTGGAGAATGCATAGTTAAAAATTATACACATTGGCGTAGTTGTCAGGGTGTGATTGTTATTCACGAATCTAAGAGTTGAACCTTGCTAGTCTATGACATTTTTTTACTGATTTTTAGTTTTGTTTTTAAATTGTTTCTGGAAACCTTGAAGATGAACTTCAAGATTATCCCGAAAGATCCTCGCAAGCTCACTATAGCGGATCCATCGAGCATTGGAACAAGATGGATGTGGACCAACATCTTACTCGATGCATGGCACTCACATAGTCACATTGGTCACCAACGACCAGCCCATCACCATCTAGGCGTCTCTATCGCCCACCAAACAACTTCATGAAGACTTGTACGTGAGAACTGCTTGCTCACACCTTCCTAGAGCCAACTGCTCAACATTCTGCTACGCGATTGATCAAGAATTTGATCATTATGAGCTGATTGGATTGGACACAAACGAATACTACTCGTTTGATGCTTATAAGGCACCTATGCCACGAGATTCTCACCTTGAGAATAAGCTTGAAAAAACCTTGCAGCAGCTCATTGATGCACAAAAAAGGGACTACGAAGCTTTTGGTGCTAAGCTTGATAAGACAAGACCGAATTTGGTGCTAAATGAGTTGTTTGTCGAAAATCTATCAGAGAATCGACAATCACCTAAAAAAATCTCCACTCGCAGCTAGAGTTTTTTTTGTTTGTGATATATGTTATTTTAATCTTGTTTTATATTTTTTCTAAAAATCTTATAAAATGTTAAATGATTGACCTCTTTTTTCTATTGGGCTATGGACCGTTATACCATTAATATTCATGATCCTTTATCAAATCTGGTATTGGAATTGACTTTTTCTTTTAGGCAAATGACTCTAAAAATGTAAAACACCTTACTGTATAAAGAATAAAATCAAATGCAAACTTTCTTCTTTTCCTTCATTAAGGAGATAATATCATAACAACTAGAACATACTTTCATACAAACCAATATAATCAAATACGACTAAGTACCACATTGTAATTGATTAACTATAGCTAGCCATCTACCCGATAGCCATCTTCTAAAACTCAGAGGCCATTGGATGTTCTATTAGCTAAACTAATTTCAACACCTTTTTATGATTCCCACCACCTTCCTACCAATCTCCTCCTTTGTCTGCTCAGAAACCGGAACATCTCCAATGTACATACCGAAAAATGCCCCTGTAACGTTCGCAAATCTCAGCCTTTGGACTTTGGTACAAGAAAATAAAAAGATATAAGAAAGAAGAACTAACTGCAAAGATCCTTGCTGCGGACAGCTCCAATCAGGTTACCACCAACTGCAAACGTTTACCATATTCAGCTGAGATGCATACGATAAATTACAGCGAGAAGTAGCAATCATCTCTATTAGTGTAATATAATAACTCACTCTCTGTGATTAGTTGTCCATCTGCTGTTCGTCGAAAGTCTATTATTGTTCCCTGAAAATGAGTCACTAAAATGAGTCTGTGTGTGTTTAAATGTAAATTTGTGAGTATAAGAACATGGAGTACCGCAGGTATTGAAATGTCATGTTTGAAGAATGAACCAAAGTCATTCAAGCAATTGAAGTTAGTTTTTGGATTTGCCTAAAATAGAAACAAAGAATCGTATAAGCGTAATTCACAGTGGTTATCAGATTATAAAATACTTTGCTTACCTTCACCAAACGGGCACGCAGAGATTTTTCAAAAGTACTGAAAAACAGACAAAGAAAGGTAGATATTATATTGCCATCTATAAATAACTAAATGAGGCTGCCTCAAATCATTCAGCGGCAAGTAAACAGATTACAATAAATGAAACGAAAACTGAGAACCAGTAATGGACCACAGGACCTTCACGAACATAGATTATAAAACTAGAAGAATGTTCAATATGTATAACTTCCACTTACTCTCTCACAGTATCGATCTTCAAGCCGTTGTAGTTAACCACAAGCCTCACACTCATAACAATATCCTCCCTGAATAAACAGATATTAATTCAAGCCAACAAAAAGTATATAAATCAGTCAAAACAAAAGCTATATACATACCTAAGAAGGTCTTTGTATAAGTCATCGCATTTGTCCAATTTGCTCGCTGAAATCGAGGCATACTTTGGGCCAAGCTTCTGGCAGACTGAGGAAGGATGAACATCTAATGCAGAGAAGTTTTTTAGTTAGAAGCAAACAATGACAGATAGTTACATAAAGACATGAAGATATAAAGCTAGAATGCACTTACAAAAACCAAATGCATATAGTTTTAGAGATTTAATCTTGATAATTTTCATTGTCCGAGATCCAGTTGCAACAAGCACCTTAAATTGGGATGAATTCAAAATATATTAAAACTTTCAAACTTAAAATCTCTTCATTGGTGACTATGACCATATACTCTAACATAAGTTGTAATGGCAAAGAACAAAAGCTGAGAGATGGAGAAGCTATATGAACCTCAGAAGTGAATCCTGAAGCATTTTTCTTCAACAAGACTGGGAATTCAATGCCTGTTCGAGGCTCCACTGTTTGACTTCTCCAGTCCAATTTGTGAAAACTCAAACCACTATATTCTTCACGTTCGACCTGACAAGCCCTATGTTCAATGTTCTCTTGAAGCTGAACATCACTACTCTCTAGAGGCAAAGCAAGTCCATTTGCAGACCTAATAAATTCACAATCAAAAACTGTCCCCAATGAGAGTTTAGTAATGAACAATTGTGATGAAACTTACATAACATTCAAAGATGGTATCAACGCAGTAGCCAAGGAGAGCACAGAACACGAATGTAGCCTCTCAGCTTCATTAACAAAATGCTGAATAGTAGATTTAGGAATGTTTCCAAAGAAGCTATCTTTTGATCCGTTGTGAAATGGTAACACAGAGAAGTTCATATGTCCAAAGCTTTTCATATTCTTTGAAGAATCAAAGCTGTTACATTGATACTTAGATACTTCTTTTTGCAAATTCCCATGTGAAAACCAACAAAGCAAAGCTCCTGTAAACTTAGAGATACAACTAAATGCTTCAAGAGCGAAGCTTCCCGGTAAAAAGTTCCTCTTGGTGGGATCCATATTTGACATTTTAAGCTTTGAACTTAATTTTTCCAAAGATTCTGCAAGAAAATACAAAACCAAATTCAGAGTTTTTAAAGATCCAAATCAGCTGCTAATAAAATCAATGATCAAATCCGAATCAAAAACACACAAAAAAATTGTAACTTGAGGATCAAATCCGAATCCAAAGACAATCACATAAAGGCCAATCTTGTGATCGTTTACATTTTCGTATTAGTCAATATAAAAAAACGTTAAAATCATTAACATATAACAATAAAACGTAAAACGTAAAATTACCATTCCAAGAACGTACAAGTATCACAAGATTGCACCGAAGAGAAATTGAAGGAAAATGGAATTGGAGAAGACAATGAAAATAGAGAAAGCTTGAAGCTTTTTTTTGTTTTGGTAACTTTTTGTGTATTTGGGATCTCTTTGACGAAAGAGAAGAAAAAGGAATATGCTTTGGGTTAAGAAGAAGAAGAACGGCGAAGAAGAATAAGACACAATTGCACGCTTCGTGAATTCAATTTCAGGGTTCTTCGATGAAATTATTTAATTGTTTAAAAAGAAAAAGAAAAAGAATAAGAAAAATATCATTGTCATCGTTCACATTTTGTTTACTGTTTCTGAAATCACGGTGGGCCCCATATTGTGTATTGTGTAATAAGATTCTATAGTTTTGACATCATACATTTACGCGGGTGAGTTGGTAAAGTGGGTAATTTTTTTAAAAAATAACAGGTTAAGTTACTATTTAGCATTAGTAGAATGGATAGTTTTTACCCACGTTTTAAAAATTGTTAGGCATTAGTCGGATGTTTGGGATGAATGTAACGCCTACCAAGAAAATCAGAAAGTACACGACAATTAATCGGAGATTAGTTTTGAGGTTTTTTATAGTTATTTTCAACTTGTTTTAGTTTTATAAATTCATACTAAGCTAATAATTTTGATATAATATAAGTTTGAATTTCATAAACCTATAGTTATAAATAACTTGGTAGTTTTCATTCACAAATATTCCTGTAGGCGGTTTCCGCTCGAGAGATTCTTGACCAAGTCTCGCCTTTGCATATTCGGTATCGCGTTTATAAGATTTAGTCCGTAATTTCATTTTCAGAAATTTGAGCGCCTACAGTAGGTACAACACCAACATCATCATTTTGATCTTCTTGAGGTTGGTCTACAATCCAATCTTCAACGCTATCTTCATTACCATCATCTAAGATCACATCGATTTGTTTCTTTTTGATCCTTTCATGTTTGTTAAAGAGTCTTGCATTAAACTGAACATAGATTAAACTGTTTAGGCGATGGACATCTAGTCTATTTTTTTTCTTTGTATGGATCTGCAATTATTTGAGGTAAAATAAAATAAAAACTAATTACACTTCCTGAAAAATAAAACTGTACAAGAACATATGAAATATATTAGCTGTCACGAACAAAAAAAAACACTGACGACATCACACACATATAAGCGAATCAAAATTTGCCAATTGGTGAGAAATAACCAAACTTAATTTAGTAAGCTAATTTACCGAAAAATGTATAAGCTAACGACAACATAAGAGTAAAAAGAATCAAATCAGCAACAAAAGACCCAATGTTAAACCCCACATATATGAGACCAGCGAACAACACAAGAAAACAATCACATCTAACAGAAATAACACAATAAAACTGTACCATAAAAGATGAAAAAGATTACTATAACAGAAATAGAAAGCTAACCGCTTCAAAACTACTCCAGTTTCTTTCACAGCCAGAAGAGCTAGAGGTCAAAGCAAATATTCTTGTTGCTAGCTTTTGCAAAGTAGGTGTTTGACATCCATGTGTTGACAACCAATTCCCTAACATTTTTTGGATTCGGATATTAAGTAAAATAGTTGAGTGAACCGATCAGCACAATTTAGATATGATTTCGATTTCCGTATATGTTAGGATACCTTAAGCCATCTATCTAAACCGAAAACATCAAAACACATTACAAATATTTGGCTTTTGAAATTCATTTCACTCATTTTTGGTTTATCTTCTCTCAAACACGAGAGAGACAAGATCTTGTTCTCCATCTCTCCTTTATTTCTCCTAATCTTCTCGATTCGAAACCGCAAGAGCAATCAATTCATCATCTCGTCACGTAATTTTATCCAGTTTCTCTGAAGCGATTCTCAGGTATGTTTCTAACCCTAATCACGATTATTAGTTTTTTCAAATTAGGGGTTTTCAAATCTAATTAGTTTGAGAGGGGGGGGGGGGTTGTAGTTGTTGATATATCGGGGTTTAGCATCTTTTCTCCTGTGTTTGATATTTATTTTGATTATTTTGTCATGTCAAAGTCCATCGTTTGTGTCATTTTGATCTTCTTTTGAGTTTTGTTTAGGTCTTAAGGCAATGTGCGGGAATTAGATATTTTGGACAGATTTGAGCTAAACCAGAGCAGAAAAGAAGGAAGTATTTTGCAGTCTGCTCAAGTTTGTTGAAGTCTGCTGCCTATATATTGAAGTCTACTCAAGTCTGTTGAAATCTACTAACTATATTTTGAAGTCTGCAGACAAGTCTGCTGAAATTTACTAAAGTCTTCTGGAGTCTGCCAACGACCCAAACACTTATTTCCATTTTCTGCATTTTCGCTATTTTCCATTTTTATTTATTTCTTTAATTTTGTGAAGGTATTCAGGCCTTGGCTTTTGGAACTGGTAAGTTTTGGGAGACGAATCTCTGACTCTACTTCTCTTGAGAAGATTTTTGAACTCCTTTGGATTTCTTATTCTATGATCATTAGTTTTTTTTCATCTTTTTGTGTTTTCTCTGTTTCTATGGCTTAGTAGTCTCCTAGTTAGGTTTAGGGTGTTCAAGGGGATTTATGATTCAATGAATCAGATATGGATAGGAATTATGTCAGGGTTGTTAATCTATTGTTGATATTATTGCTGGAATTATATTCACTTAGTTTCTGATCTTAGGTTGCTTAACGTATCAAAAGTGTTTGTTTAAATACCTGAAATAACATATATGGGCAGATTGTCCTTAGCCAACAAAAGTTGATGCTAAGGCGGTCCGTGAACATATTGAATCTGCTTGTTAATGCTTGTCTTCAATTCTAAGTTCAAACAAAAATTTAGGATCTTTGGTTGCTAAATAAAGTGATTGAGTCCACGACAGTGGATTAGTTAAACTTTTATGTTTGAGTTCTAGACAGTTATTATTTGTCCCTGAATAATTGTCTAGTTCATGATCTCTGAATTCTTGCGAATCACCATTAACCTATGATACGTTCCTGGTGAGGATACATAACCCAATTAAGACACCAAGAGATTGAAGTGACAGCGAGAAGGTTGCAAGACCTGATTAACAAGCACCTTGCGATTTATGGATCAAATCGCCACAAAAGGATGCGGAAAAGCCTTTTGATGAGATAAGGGTGATCAATCGCTTCACATGAAATGATCTAAGAGTTTTGAATCCGAATCACTCGAATACAAAGACAATGATCTATATTTTAAAAGAGTATGATGATAAAAAGATATATAAGAATTACAATGAGTTCATATCAGAATATAAAGAGAAGGGACGAAGATGAGAAGAAGAAGACACATAAATGGCGTAGAGTTACGAGACATGCCTTGTAAACACATGCAAAGACCATGTAGAATAACTCAAGATTCAAATTCAAAAACTAAGAAAAGAAAGATAAGAAATGTAACTAATGGGCCACGCCAAATGATGTAGAGGAGACGGGCCATGTGGTGGATCGGACTAAAGGTTGGCATAGATGAGCATTTGAGCCACAAGCCTCATTAAAAACCTTGCTCGGAAAATCCATTGGGATAAAACAGAGCAAGAGAAAAAGTGTGCGAGTGGATCATATAACCAAAGCCTTAGCCATCTTGGACTTCTATCTTGATCAGTTTAATCTCAATACAAAGCTTCATGTCCAAGTGATCCTCTCGAACATCCCTTAAGAGTAGCGATACTCGTAGTGCTTGGTGAAACGTCTTGGTTTGGAGATAATCAATGTATCCTAAGCATTCTTTCCCTGATCTTTTTGCTCCTTTTCATGCTCCTTTTGCTCTTTTCCATGCTCTTTTTGCTCCATGGATGCATATTTTTCCTAAGATGATGCCATCTTTATATGTTGTGTCCTTGGAGCTTATCAGGAACGTATCATCCTCCCTTGGTTGAAAAAGATTTGTCCTCAAATCTGTTTTACATACCACAAATAATGCTAAGTGAGAATCATCAAAGTAGTTTGGCATAAAACATATATAAGGATAGTAAAATGCAAGCATAAGGATGCGATGAGAAATCCTCAAAAGAGGTTTAGGTTCTTGGAACTCGTGGAGAGGTTCAGCATGGTAGTTGACATCTTGAAGTAGATTGATCCAAGTAGTATCCTTTTCAAACTTGTAAGCGATGTTCCCGTGAGCAATATTCTTTACATTACGGAAGTAGTCATCAAGAACAGACTTCCTCTTTGAAGTTCCATTGGGTGAATCCATGTTCTGTGAATGGAGCCTTGATGTTCTACAATCGAAAAATTCTCTATTGACTTTTAAGCAATGAGGCTGTTCGTGGTCAGTACAAAGGAAATCAACAACCAGACCAGGTTGTACTATCATATATTTAAAAAGAAATTATTTTAAAGAGTTTAGGATAACCTTGTAGGTTTTAAATGTCGCGATGGCTTGAATATGAAGTTCCGTTCCGGTTTGGTGTTCATCCATGACTTCAAAAACATATAGAGTCTTCTCGCCATCATAAGCAAAGTGTTTGGCACCCAGATTGACTTGATTGTTCTTGAGGATATTAGTAATATGTTGCATTCGACTCTCTTGCTTGTAGCCACTTCTTTCATTACAGTGTAGCTCTGTTCTATGATGATGTATCCCAGCTTCTAGTCATAACCTGCAAGGTTGTTAGTTCACTTAAAAACTTTGGTGCAAGGTTAGTGGCAAAAGAAATTTTGTTTGGACCAACAATCGTTTTGGAATCAAACAGATCATCATAATAACTTTTTCCAGCCATAGCAAAAAAACTAGGTTTCTTACCTTGGCCCTTTTTTTCTTTTAGTTGGATTTGGTCAAGATATACCTTATGAGGAGACATTGGTACAAGAGTGGTCTTGCATCCTTTGAACTCGAAGGTATGGCAGTTGGTGTATCCATCATGTATGACTCTACGATCGGATTGCCATGGCCTCCCAAGCAAAATGTGTCCAGCTTCTATAGGCAAAACGTCACATAGCACTTCATCTTCATACTGGCCAATGACAATGGATACTTCCACTTGATGTTTTACTTTCATTTCTCCTTTTTCGTTTATCCATTGAAGATCATATGGCATAGGATGCTTCCTTACTTCTAAGCCCAGCTTCTTGACCATCGTCTCACTTGCTACATTGGTACAGCTCCCACCAGCAATGATAAGACTGCACACCTTTCTTTTAACATGACATCGAGTATGGAACAAGTTAGCTCTTTGTTCTTTGATTTTGGTTTTGAGACTCAAATTTCTCATGGCTACTAGCAACTCTCCTTGTACTGGAGACTCCACTACCTCCTTCTCTTTGACTTCTTTTTCTTTTGTCCTAGTACTAGTAGGTGCCTCTTCTAATTCATACTTACTATCTTCTTTAAGTATCATAACGCGCTTGTTAACACATTCATTTGCATAGTGCCCAACTCCTTGAAATTTGTAGCACTTGATGTAACTTTTCTTTGCCTTTACTTTAGTTTTCTCAACTTGTTTAGCCCGAAACGTCTTAGCTCGATTCTTGTAGCATTAAACGGGTTGCTACTCACTTGTGTTTTCAACTTGTCATCCTTCGGCAAGCTTCCTCTTGTAAAAGAAGAATTTCTGATAAGTTCGTGTAGAACTTCTTCTTGTCAGTTGCTGCTCAATAAGGATGGCTTGGGGTAGCATTTCTTGTAGGTCAACATGTGGTTGTATCTCTAATCGATCTTGTATTTCTCGTTGCAATCCTCCGAAAAATCTTGACATCGTAGCTTCTCTATCCTCTTGAACATCAGTCTTGATCATAAGAGCTTCAAGTTATTGGTAATAATTCTCCACCGTCTTGCTTCCTTGCACAAGTCCCCTTAGTTGATTATGCAACTCTTGATAGTAGTAACTCGGTACGAATTTCTTTCACATAATCATCTTCATTTCGGTCCACGATCCCACCGGACACTCTTGATTCCTTCTTCCTGACGTTACTAACTGATCCCACCAACATAGGGCGTAATCACTAAACTCACTAGCTGTAACTTTAACTATGTTGATCTCCGTATTGTATTGGCAATCAAAAACCATTTCGATCTTCTTCTCCCATTCTAGGTATGCATCGGGGTCATTCTTGCCTTGGACCTGCGGAATACGAAGCTTCAAACCTCCAAATTTATCTTGTTGTTGGTTCATCTCATCATGATCTCGCCTATCTCTTCTATACCTGCTTCTTGATGAACCATTATAGTATTTTTCAGCATCTCTATCTCTGTGCTCACGCGGTAGCTCTCTAGGTAAAACCCTAGAATTTTCTTCTTGACGTCTAACCCATTCTTTGTTTCTGTTTTGTTGTCTCATCGGGTCCATGTTTCTCTCATCATTTCTTTCTTGACCATTCCTTGGATTATTAGACATAGCATTGGCCAGAACCGGAACAATCTCCTCAGGCAACATTCCGATCTTTAATGAGGTCGGAGAAGTTATTCTCCTAAGTTTTCCTTCGGACACACAATCAACAAGCTGCAAGTGCACAACAATCAATTGTAGTACTTAAGGTATATCGATCCCACAGAGAGAGAAGTTGTTTTGCAAATCAAGATGAACAAGTAAGGCTAGAACTTAATAATAAAAAGGTTGGGTTTGTTGTGTCAAGCAACAAGTGATGCAAAGAAATCGATGTAAAACAATAAGAGAAAGATGTTGGGTGTTCAAGGGTTCGCCGGGGTTCCGTGATCAAACAATTCAAGGTAAATTCATGTAATGTATGCCTACTCCTAAGTCTTGAACTATGAACTATGAAAGTTCGATTAACCTATTACCATAGAGAAAATTGGCTAAAATCTATATGTCCTGCAACTCAACTTCCGCAGGCAACAACACATATGTCAAATTATTAAAATCAGGTTCACTCCTAGTCCATAAAACTCCATAACTAAGTGGTATGACGCGATACTCATCCAATCTAGGTTCAAACAATCTAAGCAAGCGGATAGCATTACCTAGATGCCTAAGATCAATAGTGATATATGCTGATTTTGGCCCATATTTACTAATGTTTTCTAGTCTTTTTTCGTGTCTTTAGAGTTGTTTTTGAGTCATATCAGGTCATAAGGAAGTCTTTTAGCATGGATTGGAGTGAATGGAGCTGCTGGAGCTTTTGGAGCAAAAAGGAGTAAAATTGCAGCAAAAGAGTAAAATTCACACGCGAGCACGTGCTTCGGTCTCGGGAGCATATGCTCCGGCGCCAGAAAAAAATAAGAAATCTGATTTGACCTAATTTTTGGTGTTAATAAATAGGGCAGCCGCCCTCAGACCTAAGGAGACCCAAAAAGACTTTTAGACGTTTTCCTATTTTCTCCACCATCTCTCCTTCTCCCCTTTGCTTTTGGTTTTCCATCGCCTTTGTACCCTCTTCATCTTCGTTTGTTCTTGTTTTAAAGATTTGGAGGATCATCCACTACTCTGTTTTGAGAAGAATTCTGAACCTTATTTTATCTTTAATATTATTCATGAATTCCTTTTATTTCATTGTTGTGTTTTATTTTTCCATGTCTGAGTAGTCCATTAGCTAGATTAAGGTTTTCAAAGGTATTCATGAGATGATAAACTTAGCACAAATAGGATGCATAAATATATACTGTCTTCGCCAATTGTTTGTCTTAATGCTTAGATTAAACTGGCCACTTAATCTATAATTTCAGGTTAAACTTATTCACGAGAGTGCTCTAGGTTGCTAGAAAAGACATTGGTGAGCAATCAGACCATAGACAATGAGAGTTGGTACGACTGAGTGTGAACATATTGAACCCATTTGTTAATGCTTACCTGCATCTCTAGGTCCAAATGAGAGTTTAGGTATTTAGGTTTTTAGATAAAGTTGTCGGCGCCACGAGAGTGGGTCGGTCTTATTTTTATGTTTGAGTTCTGCTCCTGTGCTGAATTATATCCTGAATAGTTGCTAAAGTTTTCATCTCTGAATCACCGGCGAATTATCTTGATCTAGTACTTTGCTTTATTAAGTTTACACCGTTTTATTTACTTGCAATTCTGTTACAAATCCAACCACATATTTTTGTCTTAGCTTTATTTACAAATCTCATAAAGTCATAGTGTAACCTTGGTCTCTGTGGATTCGATCCCATATATACTGCTGCGATTGTCTGTGCACTTGCAGATTTATTTGGGTTAAAACTCTGTCTATCAAGTTTTTAGCGCCGTTGCCGGGGACCAATTGCGTTACCTTTGATTTTTGATTTTAAATTCAGTCTAAGAAACTACCAATTCTTTTTCTTTTTGATTTTTTTTTCTTCTTTTAATTTTTATTCTAACTTCTTTTCTTTCTTTTTTTTTTTGATTATGGCCATAGATTACAAAGACTGGTCACAAGAAACACATGTCACTTTTGAATCATGCATTAAGGACGAGCAATATATGGAGCCACCATCATGCTTACACGTGAACAAAGAGTGAAGTTGGGTGAGATTTGCATTGAAAATCCAACATTGACAAGGAGTGATCTAGCAGCTATGATTCGGTTGAATCTCATGTCTCATCGAGCATACCTTAAAGGAAGGGAGCTTACATGCATGGAGATAATGGAAGCTCATGAACTTAAAAAGGTAATATATTGGGTTCCACCAATCCAACTAGAAGGTACATGCGATTCAACCCTTGAAATTCACAATTTTGAGGATATTCAGCTGCCTAAAGTTGTTGGAGATGACGTTGACTATTTTGTGATAACGTCGTTTACTCCTGAAGTTGACTTTATCTTTCCATTAAATGCATTTGATCCTCCTGGGCATTCAATCATCAAAGAATATTTCAAGATATATGGTACATTTGTAGTAAACTTCATTGGTGAATGTTTTGTCTATTTACCATGGGCAATTGTGCGTGATTGTGCACATATTGTTTATTGCATTAATAGGAGAAGGACCAAAAGACCATTGGTCCAACCTTTTGATTCTCATAATTAACACCTTTCGTACATCGGTCAAGTTATAGATCTTAAACAAGTGCTTGGTGGGAGGCAACCCACCGGTAAGATTCTGTACATATTTTTCTAAATTTGCTTTTATTACTAATTTTTGTTTTTAGTTTTCATTAAAAAAAAAAAAAAAACAGGAAAAATTGGCGAGCACCCCGCAACAGTTCACGAGCACCTGCTCCGCCAGGGTGCTCCGCATGCAAGGACCGGAACAGAAGCTGAAATCTGCCACAACACAGCAGCAGCGGACACACAGCCCCAGCCTTAGCCCAGCACATCAAACACGAGCCAGCCCCGGCGACAGCAGAAGAGAAGAGCCGGCTGCGATGATCCGGACACCGCTACAACGCGGTGAATTCTATCCACACTTTCTTTTACCATTGTATTATCCATTTTTTATATTTTTTATTTTCCAGCCAATCTTTCAGTTCTTTTTTACACCGGGGACGGTGTGATTTAAGTCCGGGGGAGAGATCTGCTACTAATTTATTTTCTTAGTCTTTGAGTCTTAGTTTTGTGCTTTTCTTTTAATGTCTTTTTTTAAGTCCGAATCAGGTGCAGCTACTTTATTTCTTTATTTCTTTTTTTTTATCGAGTCAGTGTCAGAAGCAGCTGGTGCATTTTTCTTTTATTGAGTCAGTTTGTTCGAGTCATTTAGTTGTATGGGCGAAAAATATCACTTATGGGAACTGAGAATCTATGATGAAATTAAACCATTATGAATTTTTGACAATCTTTCTAGTGACAATCACTCCAAAACCGTGAGTACAAGGATAAGCCAGAACCATCTCACACTCAAGATTCCTCCCTCTCCATAATGATATCATCTCATTAAAGTTTATTCAGAAAGCAATAACTCTACTCTATTTGGACTTAATCTGAACTTTAATTCTTCTCATCTAGGGCATTAGACTAGGGGAACGAAATCAATATTCAGGACTTCTTATTCTTTTTACCACTCTTGCTGCTCCTGAATAGCTAGCTCATTTTTAGCTAGTACCCTCCAAGCACCTCACCTTCTTTCTAGACCTCTTGCATTCTCGTGTTTTTAGTCTTATATGTCCAGACAGGTGCAAAAGGGTCAGAGAAAAGGACTGACGCAATCTCTAACTCACTCTACTGAGGAACTAGTGAGTAGAAAGTGGAAAAATAAAATTATCGGCCAGAGCACCTGTTCCAGCAAGCGGAGCACCTGCTCCGAGCAGTTTCAGAAAAAAAAATGGATGGACGTTTTAATGATGCTTTTACTTGGGTATGATGACTTTTCTTTTAAAAATATTCGTGTTCAAGGGATACATACGTATGTAGAGCCCTCTTCATTCCAAAAAGAAAAAATATAATAAAAAAATGAATGAATGAATGAAGAAAGGTGAATTCTGTAAATCCGTAAATGTATCCCTGAATATGCGGTTAGACCCAAGGAAGAGAGGAAGAAGGAGAAGAGTGAATTTTCAAGAAGAAGAGTTGAGTTTCAAAAGGGGAAATGGAGTGGTTAGAGGTTGTGGACATCACTAGTCCATTTCTCCTATCATTTTGTGCTATGTCTAGCACCCACCAAAAAATCTGGTAACCCTAAAAACTCTGAGCTCCACCATTAAATTAGCCTCCCTATTACCAAGATTTGATTCTCTTAGCTAATGCCCGAAAATGAGAAGTCACGCCACCACTTAAATTATGTAAAGAGTTATTGTCTGGATGATGAACTTTTCTGGGTTTGAGACTCAATTATGGAACACGTTAGTTGAAGATGTTGGGTGCGTTTTTGGTAAGAACTTATTTATCATGTTATGAAGTGTGTGGTCTGCAGATTGTGGTTGATGTCACGGTTTCCTGATATTCGCCTAATCCCTGTGCTTACCCCTCTTTTTCCTTCTTTGATTCTCGTTTGTTTGAGGACAAACAAAGGTCTAAGTCCGGGGGAGTTGATATATGGTGATTTTGGCCCATATTTACTAATGTTTTCGAGTCCTTTTTCGTGTCTTTAGTGTTGTTTTTGAGTCATATCAGGTCATAAGGAAGTCTTTTAGCATGGATTGGAGTGAATGGAGCTGCTCGAGTTTTTGGAGCAAAAAGGAGTGAAATCACAGCAAAAGAGTAAAATTCACACGCGAGTACGTGCTCCGGTCTCGGGACCACATGCTCCACCGCCAGAGAAAACTAAGAAACCCGATTTGACATAATTTTTGGTGTTAATAAATAGGGCAGCTGCCCTCAGACCTAAGGGGACCCAAAAAGACTTTTAGATGTTTTCCTATTTTCTCCACCATATCTCCTTCTCCCCTTTGCTTTTGGTTTTCCATCACCTTTGTACCTTCTTCATCTTCGTTTGTTCTTGCTTTAAAGATTTGGAGGATCATCCACTACTCTGTTTTGAGAATTCTGAACTTTATTTTATCTTTAATATTATTCATGAATTCCTTTTATTTCATTGTTGTGTTTTATTCTTCCATGTCTGAGTAGTCCATTAGCTAGATTAGAGTTTTCAAAGGTATTCATGAGATGATAAACTGAGCACAAATAGGATGCATAAATATATACTGTCTTCGCCAATTGTTGATCATAATGCTTAGATTAAACTGGCCACTTAGTCTATGATTTCAGGTTAAACTTATTCACGAGAGTGCTCTAGGTTGCTATAAAAGACATTGATGAGCAATCAACCGGTAGACAACGAGAGTTGGTACGGCTGAGTGTGAACATATTAAACCCATTCGTTAATGCTTGTCTGCATCTCTAGGTCCAAACGAGAGTTTAGGTATTTAGCTTGTTAGATAAAGTTGTCGGCGCCACGAGAGTGGGTCGGTCTTATTTTTATGTTTGAGTTCTGGACCTGTACTGAATTATATCCTGAATCGTTGCTAAAGTTTTCATCTCTGAATCACCGGGGAATTATCTTGATCTAGTACTTTGCTTTATTAAGTTTACACCGTTTTATTTACTTACAATTCTGTTACAAATCCAACTACATACTTTTGTCTTAGCTTTATTTACAAATCTCATAAAGTCATAGTGTAACCTTGGTCTCTGTGGATTCGATCCCATATATACTATTGGATTATCTGTGCATTTGCAGATTTATTTGGGTTAAAACTCTGTCTATCACGTTTTATAGCTAGTTCATGACGCTAACTATATGCATTAAGAAAGAGATCAGACCGAAAGTGAAACACCCCGTCCCGGAATCTACTAAACCGGAACGGTTCAACAATAGATAAACTGACTAATTTAAAAATTTTCTAACAACTTAACCGAATAAATTAAACTCCATATAATTTATTCCAAACACCGGTCAACATCAAACAAACAACTTAGCGGAAGCAAATAATATTCAAACCAACCAATAAATAAAATAACAAATAAACCAACAAACTAGTCATGTCATCCACTCCACAGCCTTGGTCCCACAAGCTCCAGCAAAACTCAGTCCTTATCTGCATCACATAACGAGATTCCTCAGTATAAAAGATACTGAATGAGGCAACAACTACACCACAACTAACATTCACCAATGTCAGCAATCAACAATCACAATCATATTAACAAGCAACACATGCCATAAATAACAACTATAAACATTCATTACTCCTAATGAACCAACAACAAGAACCACAGAAACGAGGACCACTCCAAGTCCTCAGACTAACCACAGTCTAACACACAAGCACTCACCTTTGCTCACAACGATTTCCTTGATGACACTTTCCTTTTTAAGAAACTTTCCTTTTTAGGAAACTTTCTTTTTTAGGAAACCTTCCTTTTTAGAAAACCTTCTTTTTTAGGAAACTTTCCTTTCCAGAAATTTCTAGGGTTTTTTAAATGTCATAGCAACACGACCACAACCTCCCTTCCTCACCTGTCCACATTCCAATCGCACCGTTGAAAATAAACTCCTAGATGTCCTGAAACTACCCCCAATGTTTCGTGATGATCCGACCATAGATGAACTCGCGATCTCTCTTTGAATCCACGTTGGTCCAGATCGCGTCTGAAAAATGACACCATTGAAAACGATTTACTAGGTCGAACCTTCGTTCTACCACGACATGTCGGATGTATCTGCATCTTCTTCATGTGCAAGCTTTCTTCTTCTCTTTCAGCCACACTCAGCCTCTCTCTTTCTCCCCTTGAAGATGGCCACGAAAATTATCAGGAATAATTAGGGTTTCTGCAAATTTTAGGGTTTAAATAGGTTTAGGGTTTTATTCTCCAAAATTTCTCTTAACTCCCTAAACTTTTCAGTCTTTCCAATTCAGCCCCACAACTCTTTAAACTATCAATTAAACCCAGCAGAAAAAAATGATTTAATCAACGTAGCCCTTAACTTTTTAATACTCCAATTAAACCCCAATTAAAAGGAATATGGATGTTACAGAAAGAACAGTATAAATGATGATGCAACTACAATAAACTCGCCACTTAAACCAAACAGATCACATCCCCCCCCCCTTTGATTCAACCCTCTAAACCCAACAAGAGAATCACTCAAGCATGCTAAAAGGAATCATTAAAGCAATGTGAAAGTGATTCGTAGATATAGAATAAGGTTTAGAGATTACAAAGTATTCAGAGATTGTAGAGAAAAGAGATGGTGAAACTCCAAGGCTTCTACGATCAACAAGACTGGTGTGGCTCCTTTTGAGGTAGAAAGGCTCTGATGTCATGATGAAGATGAACTAGGGTTTTGGTGAGGAATCACAAGTGAGTCACCCGAAACCCATAAGGTTTAGATGAGTATTTATAGGTCTTGGGGAACAAGAAGTCAGTTTTAGGATTTCGAAGGCTAAACTCATCATTTTGGTAAGTGTGGAGGCAGAGGGGCTGGGCCTCGGTCACTGGTGCTTGTGATCGAGATGCTCAAGAGGCCAGGCCTCGGTCACGGGTGCTTGTGACCGAGTTGATGGAGCTTTTGGCTTCAGTCAACATGTCTTCACTCCTCAGGATTCATTTTCCAAATGGCTGAATGGATTACTTTGATTCTTATCCCAGCTGAATGTCGACTCTTCCAGCTTTCCAATGATATGGATAACTCCAAATTTGGACCATGAGAAGGTCTCCAAGTGTTGCCAAACTTCTCGTGCTTTGAAACTGTCTTGAAATGGGTTTTGCTGCTCTTTTGGTCCATTTTCCCATAAAACCTGTAAAACTTCTTTGACATAACAATATTCGATAATAGCTTATTTACCCTTGAAATCACACTAATCTCTCATAAAACAATATGAAAACCATGGTAAAAACAGGTCAAAATACGATGTTATCAATCTTCTCATTCATCATATCCTCAAAGGTCTTTGTAAGAGCCTCGATCAGTTGCATGTTGATTCAACTTCGTCTGAAATCATTATCTGAAAAATCGACACCACAATAGACCAGTAAAACGTTCCTTTGAAGAAAAATCAATCGAAAATAACAAGAACACGAAAATGACCTATCAACTTCTGATAAACCCTAATAGCGACTATCTTATAAGATTGATCTCGAATAATTATCAAATCAACTCCAAAAATTCTAAAATAAATTTTAAAATAAACTAGACTCAACCTAAGTTCAGATCCAGTTGATTTTATGATTTTAGCACAAACCAATGATGTATGATAATTGAAACAAAATCGCTAAAAAATCACTTAACTCTCGATGCGGCTCTGATACCACATGATACGTTCCTGGTGAGGATACGTGACCCAATTTCGACACCAATAGATTGAAGTGACAACAAGGAGGTTGCAAGACCTAATTAACAAGCACCTAGCGATTTATGGATCGAATGTCGCCATAAGAGGATGCGGAAAAGCCTTTTGATGAGACAAGGATGATCAATCGCTTCACACGAAATGATCTAAGAGTTTTGAATCCGAATCACTCGAACACAAAGACAGTGATCTATATTTTAAAAGAGATTTGATTGATAAAAAGATAGATAAGAATTACAATGAGTTCTGATCAGAATATAAAGAGAAGGGATGAAGAGGAGAAGAAGAAGAGACATAAATGGCGTAGAGTTACGAGATATGCCTCGTAAACACACACAAAGACCATGCAGAATAACTCAAGATTCAAATTCAAAAACTAAGAAAAGAAAGATAATAAATGTAACTAATGGGCCACAACAAATGATGTAGAGGAGACAGGCCATGTGGCGGATCGGACTAAAGGTTGGCATAGATGAGCATTTGAGCCACAAACCTCATTAAAAACCTTGCTCGGAAAACCCATTGCGACAAAACAGAGTCAAGGGAAAAAAAGTGCGAGTGGATCATATGGCCAAAGCCTTAGCCATCTTGGACTTGTATCTTGATCGGTGTAACCTCAATACAAAGCTTCATGTCCAAGTGATCCTCTCGAATATCCCTTAAGAGTAGTGATACTCGTAGTGCTTGTGAAACATCTTGGTTTGGAGATGATCAATGTGTCCTAAGCATCCTTTCCATGATCATTTTGCTCCTTTCCATGCTCTTTTTGCTCCATTCATGCATATTGCTCCTAAGATGATTCCATCTTTATGTGTTGTGTCCTTGGAGCTTATCAGGAACGTATCAACCTAACGCTTTGTTTAAATGATATTTACACCGTTTTTATTTATAATTTTTGTTTACATCACAAACCAAAACCTCATTACTGTCTTAGCTTAATTTTATTCTAACAGAATTGCAGTGTGACACTTGGTACTTGTGGATTCAATCCCTAAATTGCTACAACATTTGATGTGTACTTGTAGTAGTTTATATAGGGTTAAAACTATGTGTATCAGTTGTCTTATTTAATGAGGATTTGGGGTTCGTTTTAACTTTCAATGGTTTGATTTTCTTGAATTTAAAAATGAATTTGAAACCCTAATCATGATTTCAATTTTACAAATTGGGGATTTTTCAAATCGAACTAGTTCTTGGGGTTAAAGATGTGTTATTCAACGAGAATTTGGTCTTTATTTCAACTAACAATTGTCTAATATTGCCTGATGCTCTAAATCTCTTGAAACCATCATCGATTTTACTCATTCCTTATAGATGTCTTCTCAACGAAAACTTATGCATTTAAATGTCCACATTTTAAAACTTGAGGATATACCAAACCACCTTTTTCTTACAGAGCACTAGTAACAAGTACATAGGTATCATGAACCTGACTGGTCTTCTTAGGATGAGTGTTTAACGAAGAGCGGATAAACCGGTGATAGACTTAAAGAAACTCAAGAACATTCGTTGAAAAAATAAAACAAGATTATGATTTCTTGAAATTTTAGCCTCTTTAACTTTCTTTCTTTTTTCAGCCAATCAATAAAAGTTTGTTGTCTCTAGGCGACATTATATTTGCCTGCACAAAGAAAGAAGATTATGAACCGTTTCAAAACTCAAAGCTCAAAGCTCACTTCCCTTCTCTATATGACACCCCTTAAATATGTATATTAGATATTTCGTTAAATATTATTTGTGCATTGGTGGCTAAATTGGTTGGGTAGTGGTATGATCCCCTAAATCCCACGGTCGACGCCTTCTTTTGTCCCTAGTATTTGGTTTTCTATCTTTTATTTCCATTATTCATTACTTTTATATGTTCTCTTTTTCTTAATAGTCCATTCAATTGGTTTGTAAATTAAATGCATAACTTTAAAATCAAAGAAAATGATAAAACGATGTTTTAAAAACAATTTAAAATTGATAACGGAATTTTGCTTAGTATGTACATATAAAATGCCAAAATACTTTAAAAACATACTAACATTTTTTGTAAGTTGACCCCTGTAAAAAATGTTTATGGGTGCGCCACTGAGTGGATATCGACGTAGACAGAACTAGATCAATCCGTTGGATTATTGTTTGAGCCTTGGATAAGAGAAAGAATCGCTATGTTCACAAATATTATTGCTATGTAATTGATATATAAAACTTTTTGTTTAATGGGAAAAATGTCAAAAAAATTTCAACTTTCTAATTGCGAACATTTAAATCCTCAATTTTCAAAATGTCATTTAAATCTCTAAGATTTCGTTAACTTCATAATTAAATGGTTAACTTATATTGACTATGCCATTTTAGGCACGACGTTAAATAAAAAAAAATGGAACATGTTAACGGAGTTAAAAGTTCAGTTAGCACATTTTTGACGTTGAGCATTTAATATAGTATTATATATATATATATATATATAGAGAATGATTTATGAAATAGAAAATTGTATATAAATCTAATAAAATTAGTTTCTGAAAAAGAGAGTTTAAATATAATGAAATAAAATAACACATAACAAGAGATCAGAGCATAACTTAAACCAAGATTTATAAAAGCCAAATGATACAACACAATCCAATACAATACTTAACATGAGCTAAAAGAATATATATATCAAGTAACACTATTATAGATGACTTTTCAATAGCACACAAAAAAAAATTGTCATCGTATGGGGTTAACACTATTATAGCACCAACTGTCATAACATTTATGGAAAACGCTATGTACCCCTACGATAGCATTATCATTGTACTATTAATGCCGTTTCCGAAAGTTTGTGGAAAATCAGTTCCTTTCTTGCCGGTTCAAAAGCCAAGGAACATTTGCTTTGAGAGGTAGTTTCTATTCGCAATAGGAGGATTTCGTCGCAGCTTGGTTAGGTCTTTGTGGGCCTCAAGTTGGCGTCGTTTCAAAGGGTCTCTGAGAGTAAAGATTATGTGCAGTCTTGGTCTATGGCTTTGTCTCTGTTTCTTGGTGTGGTTTTTATGTTTGGTGTAAGTTCGAGTTTCTCTTAATGATCCTTAGTGATGTTTGGTTTTGTTTAAATCCTTTAGTTTCACTTTTTAGTGATGTGTATCGGGGAAATCTTGTCTCCCTTTGGCTTGTCTCAGAGTTGTTATTTTTTCTTACTTGGTTGTGTTTCGTCAAGTTTTAATGAAATTTCAACGGGAAAAAAGTGTAAATTTATCGCTGAAATTGTGAGATAGTGAAATTCTTCATATTATTAGATTAGACTAAGTTCCTTAGTTTCTCAAGGGTTTCACTACATTGCAAATATTATACGACAATGACAAAAAAGTAAGCATCGCCAAGTACCAATTTAACAGAGTAAGGAACTCAACATGTATGAAAACTAAAAACCCAAAAACAAAGCTAGAGGAATAATTTGGTAGTATTTATTTCTTGAAATAAGGATATGAATCAAACATCAATCTTAAATATATTACCATCTCTTACTTGTATGTACGATAGACTAAAGCTTCTGCTAAACAAACCAATAATAAAAAAAAATCAATCATTAAAAAGAGAAAATGAATATTCAGCCAAAAAAACAATAGAGTAAGGTTCCAGAGAAGCCACAGCAACAAAATCTATCTCGTCCATCTCCATTGGATGAATTGTCAACAATTTTCAATCCTCCACAACCAAAAACATCGAGGGTTGACAACTAAACCATTGATAATTTAAACATCTCTGAATTGGCATATGTAGCCACTAGGGCTGAGGGGAATTAGAGGTTAAAAGGCGGGATGCCCTCAGCCCTAGTGGCTACATGTGCTTCTAGATTGGTCATTGCGATGGGGATGTTACAATAATCAATAGTGGAATCACCAACACTCAATGTTTTTATGTGTGGAGGATTGAAAATTGTTGACAATGCATCAAATGGAGACGGAGGAGGAAGATTTTGTTTTTGTGGCTTCTCCGGCACCTGACTCTATTGTTGTTTTGGCAGAGTATTCATTTCTCTTGTTAATGATTGAAAATTTTAATTATTGGTTTGTTTAGCAGAAGCTTTAGTCTATCGTGTATATAAGTAACATACTGTAATATATTAAAGAATGAAGTTTGATTTATATAATTGTTTTAAGAAATAAATACAAAGAAATTAGTCCTCTAGTTAGTATACGAAGAAATGGGATAAATCTTCAAGCCACAATCAAAACTATTTTGAAAACACAAACAAGTCTGACTCCAATAGTCCTTGTATCTCCATATCTTTTAAAACATAAAACTTCAAGACACCATCAAACTGGTAAAACAAATTTTCCCATATTGCTAACAAACCTTTTCGCAAAAGTTAAAATAAAAACTCCAACAAATCAAGAGGTGAACGATATATGTGAATACACAATTATCAAGTGCAGATCTATGGAATTAAACTTTCCTATCATTGTCTTCTTTGGAAATTGCGAGGAAATACTCTGTGAAGATAGAAGGCGTGAGATCAGGAGAATGAAAAGAAATACAGTAAGAGAGTGGTGTAGTATCGAAAGCTTGAGAACGATCTTCAATGGTGATTGGTGAGATCTACGAAACACATCATCGACAAAAGTCTACATATCGATTTCTTGCTTTTTGCGGACCCACTTGGATGTTTGAGAAATGAACCTCTAATAAAATCAGACAAGGACAAATCAAATTATCAAATATTGTCAGATTATCAAGTTTAGTTTAAGGGAGATATCAAAAATCATACATTTATGTCGGGTAGAGGAATTAGGTTTAGGGGTGAAATATAAGAAGCTGACACCGTTTAGTTACATATTTCTTAGAAAAATAAATTTGACTGGTGCTCATAACCCAATAGGTAAACTCAAATAAAATCCGATATAAATAAAACTTGCATGTTTTAGGCCCATTTTTAACATTACAAGCAGATTCATGGGCTCAATATTTTATATGGGTTTTTGGATACTCAGTGGGGTTTTACCCCTCTTTAACATGCCTAATCAAAACACTAAACTATTTTTTAAAATTCAACAACCAAGCAAGCATTAATTTCAGGTTCAATTGGTTCACAAAGTGTCTTAACATCAACTCTTGTTGGTCAAGGAAACTTTAAGAATAGAGCATTGTTTTTCATTTTGGTAATCCGAAGTTAAATCTTGCGACTCATCTATTGGTAATTCCACTAGAGCATTGTTTTTCATTTTGGTAATCCGAAGTTAAATCTTGCGACTCATCTATTGGTAATTCCACAACCTATCATGGTGTCATTCGATCCACCACCATCTCACACCGAGTCGCTATCGCCTCAGCATGATATGTTTGCTCATTATCTTCTAACTTTCGAAATTGGGATCGATCTCCTCACCAAGATCATATCACCATGTGAGACGCTTAAGATGAGCTACGAATGATGTCAATTTTCCTCTTTCGAGAGAGCGAAAATCTCATGAGAGAGAAATTTATTTTTCAGCTCAATTTATATATACTACAAAAAGATCTCAATGAGAGAGGAATCTGTGGGTTGTTTGAACGAGGGAAACACATTTGATGATGTGGTTTACAATGGAGTTTGGAGAGTGATCCTCCGAGAATACATGGGTCATGGTGTTGCCTATCTCAAAATGGAATACGGGAAACAAAATGCCGTCTTTGAGCATGAATACGGATGAAGAATTCAAGAGGAAGAGAAGAATTTTCTGTGTCTTTAGAAGAATCGAATACAAGCCTATCTATTCACAAGAGCGTATCTACTTTCCTAAGCAACATGATCGAAAGAAGTTAATATAACAGAAATATAGAAAGCTTAATTTGCAATCCCTAAACATACGGGATATGATTATATACGAAATTATATCCCAACACCCTCCCTCAAGCTGGAGCATGAAGATCAAGAATGCCTAGCTTGGACCTAAAATTATCAAAGACAAGTCTACCAAGAGGTTTAGTAAATATATCAGCTAGCTGTTGTGTTGTTGAGACATGTTGCGGAAGCATTGTACCCGCCTGAATATGATCTCGAACAAAATGACAATCATTCTTATGTTTGGTGTGTTCATGAAACACTGGATTCGTACTGATATATTTTGCAGATTTACTATCACAGTACATCTTCATAGGATGAGCATGTCGAATGCCAAGAGAAAGCAGAAGACCCTTGATCCATACCAACTCAGATGCTAGAAAAGACATGGCACGATATTCTGCTTCTGCAGAAGACTACTCACCGTTTGTTGTTTCTTCATTTTCCATGAGACTGGCGACTGTCCAAGTTGCACAAAATAACGAGTAACCGATCATCGAGTAAGTGGACCACTCGACCAATCAGAATCACATCAACCCAAAATCTGAAAATCTTTCACAGAATCTAAAAGAATGCCTTAACCAGGTGTACCTTTGAGATATCAGATTGTATGCAGTGCAGCCTCCCAGTGATCAGCACGCAGTTTCTGCATGAATTAAGCCAAAACATGGACATAAAAAGCTAAGTCAGGACGAGTTGCTGCCAAGTAAATGAGCCTACAAACAAGACATCTATACACAACTGGATTAACAAGCAATGGAGATGTCGACAAGGCTAAACCATGATTCTGGTCCAACGGAAAGGCAGCCGGTTTAGCTCCCAAGAGACTAGTTTCGGAAACAATGTCTAAGGCATATTTTTGTTGGCTGAGATAAAAACGTCTCTTATTTCTAGAAAATTCAATTCCAAGAAAATAATTCAAATCACCAAGATCCTTCATTTTGAAGCAAGTAGCCAAGTAATCTTTGAAATTTTTTATTGCTTGTATCACATTCCATCTTAGAATCATATCATCAACATAGATGAGTAGATTGATCTGAATTCCACCTTTTTCAAACGTAAATAACGAGTAATCTGCTCGAGATTGTTGAAAACCATATTTACGAAGCGCGGTCGTAAGCTTTTCAAACCAACAGCGTGGTGCCCTGTTTTAAGCCATAAATTACTTTTCTTAGCCTACATACCTTAGTTTCATCCTTAGAATAGAATCCTGGTGGAGGTTTCATATATACTTCTTCTTGCAAATCACCATGTAAGAAGGCATTGTGCACATCCATCTGATAAACTGGCTAATCATGTCTAGCAGCAACCTTAAGAAACAAGCTATCTTTCAATCGCGCCATCCGAATTGTACTTTATCTTGTAAACCCACATACTACCAATTGCACGCTTGCCTGGAGGTAAATCTTCCAATGTCCAAGTCTGATTGTCTTCTTGAGCACCAACCTCACTTCCCATTGCTTTCCTCCATATTTCAAATTGAACAGCAGTTTTGAAAGACTGTGGTTCAACATTCGTCGTAATCACAGCTAAATAAGCTCGATGAGTTTCTAAAAAACATTCACAGCTCACATAATCAGCAAGTGGATATGGAGATAAGATGTTACCCTCAGAAACTGGTTTACTTTGAACTGTATTGGTAATATAGTCTTTCAGCTTCACTGATGGTTGTCTAGGTCGTGTGGATTGACGCACAGGAGGTGGTGGCAATGGCGCAGCAAGAACTGGTTCAACTACCAGCAGAATCAGAAGGACCGGTTGCGGAGGCTGTGGTGGAGCAATTGGAAGCGGTGTAGGCGAAGCTTCCCGGTCTGATTCATATTCCGGTGAGCCTGGTGGTACAATATCAGATGTAGACCTTGTTTCAGTGTTAGATGAATTTGACAATTTTGGAGTCAGTGTCGTTTGGGAAGAGGAAGACGATGACTCAATAGAAGTAGATGACTCAGCAACTGATGGATTTAAATGGGCTGTATCTGAAACTCTTTGTGGGCCTTGTACTAGAGAGGCCCAATTTTCTTCTTCTAAAATCTGAGTATTGTAAAGTGGAGCCCATAACTCATCTTCATCGTTGATTCCAGTTTAAGAACTGATGCAGTGATAATAAACGGAAAATGATCTTCATAAAAAATCACATCTCTGGAGACAAGGAAATAATTTGTCTCTAGATCATATAATCGCCACCCTTTCTTGCCTTATGGATATCCAAAAAAGCACATTTGCGACTTCTTGAAGCAAATTTATCTCCTTTGTGAGCTCGATTGTGAGAATAACACAAGCTGCTGAAGACCCGTAAATGAGCATAATCCGGAGCTTTGTTATATGACATTTCGAACAGAGTCCTCCCACCAATAACAGTGCTCAGAGTTCTATTAATTAAATACCTCGCTGTCAAAATACACTCACCTCAAAAATGAATGGGCAAGTTAGCTTGAAACCTCAAAGCTCTTGCAACGTTGAGAATATGCCTATGTTTTCTCTCAGCCCGTCCATTTTGTTGTGGCGTTCCTACACATGACGTCTCATGATTGATCCCAAGACTTCGGAAATAATTGGTTAAGGTCATGAATTCTGTTCCATTATGACTGTACACTGAGCAACTTCTTGTTGAATTGACGATAAACCATAGAAACAAAATTTTTGATATGTGTTGCAGTTTCTATTTTGTCGACAAGAAGATATAACCAAACACTTCTTGAATAATCATCAACTATACTAAGGAAATATCTTGCTCCACTGTGTGATGCCACACGATAAGGCCCCCATAAGTCGTAATGAATTAACTCAAAAATAGCCTTAGTTTTATTGATACTCGACGGAAAAGAACATCTTGTTTGCTTGGCGCGGAGACAAACATCCACGCTTTATTCAAAATTTTAGAGATAACAGAAACAAAAACATTTGATAATGAACCAACCGCCTTTGCAGATGGATGTCCCATCCTATGATGCCACAACTCATAGTTTTTCACGTCTTGAGTGGTAACCGCTGCCCCCGACTCCACTCTGCAAAAAGGACAGACTCTCTTTTAGCCGTTCCAATCACCATCCTCGAAACGCGGTCCTGAATCTCAAGAAACAAATCAGCCATTTGCACGACACACTTATTCTCATCCATTAACTGACCCATCGCTATCAGATCATACTGTAATTCTTCCACATAGAAAACAGATTTCAAAACCAGATTGGACCCCAAAACAACTGTGCCTTCTTGTATTGATATTCTTTCTCTACCATAAGCTAAGATTATCAAAACAGGCTCCATTCTTCTTACATTTGTGAGAATGTCTAAATTTCCAGTGAGATGATGTGAAGCACCAGAATCCAATATCCAAGAAGAAGAAATAGTAGACTTACCTAAAAGTTTTTCTACTGAAGTACTTGGTTCAGCTGTGCCAGCATTAAGCAGGGTCATCAAGTTTCGCCATTGAACATCATTTAACCCAGCAACTCCATCACGATCTTTGTCTATTACAACATAGTTGACATGAGCTTGAGATAATGTATTTGGAACGTGAACAGCATGTGCATAGTTCAAGTTCTGACCATGGCCAGAAGTACTTCCGCTAATGACCCCTCCACGTCCTCGACCTTGCACAGTTCTGCCACGTGATCTATCTCCCCACCACTCCAGATATCCGATCACCGCAAAACAGCTGTCTGATGAATGTCCAGAATGGTGACAATGTTTACAAAGTACAACTTTCTCCGCCTCATGAAATTTTGTCATTGCACCACGTGACTTGGTCTGAATGGCAAAAGCAGCAACTTCAGCAGAGTCTTCATTGTTTTTGGATCCAACCTTTAGATATTCTTCTTGTCGAATGATGGTGTACACTTCCTCTAAAGGTTAAATCGGTACACGAGAAACCAAGGTTGATTTCACTGTCCAAAAATTATCATCAAGACCACACAAGAAATCATGAACCTTCTCTGTTTCACGATCTTGTTCTTGGAGAGTCCCCAAGTCACATTCATATTTCTCACATTTGTAGACACGCAATGGTTTGGAATTCGCCATGTTTTCCCAAATGCGGTTTAATTTCCCATAATAGGCTTCGATCGCTAGTCCCCGTTGTTTGCAGCAAGCTAACTCGGCCTTGAGCTGTTGAAAACGTGGCCCATTTGTTACCGAGAATGTCTTCTTCAAGTGATCCCATAAATCTTTTGCAACATCTCGATGAGAAATGTTGGAGCAAAGTGAGGGATTAATCATCATCTTAATCCACGAAACAAGCAGAGCTTGAATCGTCCACCAATCCTCCAAATCCGGAGAACCCTCATCTGGACGCTGGATTGTTCCATCCAAAAATCCAAACTTTTTTCGAGAGCAAAGAGCAGTCTTCATAGCACATGCCCATTCATCATAATTCGATCCTTTTAACAAAGGATGCGAAATCATTGCACCGGGATTATCAGCCGCAGTCAAGTCATAAGGCGAAATTGTACGCCTCACCTCCACAACTGGTGTTTGAACGCCACCGGTTCCATTGTTTCCACCATTGATACGAAGTTTTCAACATAGAAAAAGAAGTAAAGAAATCAAAGAAAAAGAGTCAGAGATCTATGTTTCACGCTCTGATACCAAGAAGAATTCAAGAGGAAGAGAAGAATTTTCTGTGTCTTTAGAAGAAACTAATACAAGCCTATATATTCACAAGAGCGTATCTACTTTCCTAAGCAACATGATCGAAAGAAGTTAATATGACAGAAATATAGAAAGCTTAATTTGCAAAACATACGGGATATGATTATATACGAAATTATATCCCAACAACGGAAGAAACACAAGACAACAAATAGAGATAATTGAGTTTTGAATTTGGTTGATATGTCGTTTCTCAATATGTGTTTGGTTGATATGTTTTTCTACTTTTTTTGTTTGTTTTTTCAGTACTCGTTTACGGTTGAGAATCAACATGGAAAAAACACCGGACAATAAACATAGGTATTGTGTTTTGAATTTGGTTGATATGTAGTTTCTCAATATGTGTTTGGTTGATCTGTTTTTCTAATACTTTTTTTTCGTTTTTGTTTCAGACCTTGTTTACGGTTGACTACCTGAACGAGTATATCACATCAATTGTTCCTACTTTTTAAGTATGGAAATTGACGACAAAGACAATTTTGGTTCTGAAGACTAAAGCTTCCATGCGGAAAATTTGAAAAACCTTATTTCTCTCTCACTTTCTGAACAATGTATTTTGTTTATTAAGAAAAACTGATTGTTGAAATGTGAGGGTTAAGAAAAAACATAATGTGTGGGTTAAGAAAAAACCCACCCATATTCGCAAACTCTTGATTTATCTCCCTATAATTTCACATTGCTTTGTATCAACCCTCAAATTATGTTTCTCTGTCCAATTGCACCCGATAATCTAAAAATCATAAATTGCGATAAATTTCACAACACCACGATCAATTTTACTAAATGGCGTTTACAAAAGAGCGATTTTCCTATTTGATTTAAACCCATTATACCAGATTTAAACCCATTAAACCAGATTTAACGAATTAAACTCCTTCCCTAAATCCCCAAATCGATTAAACACATCAATTTTCGTTAACTTACTTGATCATTTTAGTTTTTGATTCAACTAAGAACCCAGATAATTATCGTTCAAATAGAGCTGTACAAGACATAAATTTTGGGGGTTTTAGTTTTTCAATGCTTCACCTCTATTATCGTTGGTGAAATTGAACTGATTGTTGAATTTGTAGAATTTAATTCCCTTGTCAATTTGCTTATTCCTTAAAGGATTATTAAGGAAGTTTTCCATTGTCTTGTTCTTTACTTCTGATACATGTGAAGTGTCGGTATTCGTTCTTGCCTACTTTTATTCATGGATACTAAAATTCTCATTTTAGATGAAAATTGTTATGTGTGGCTCTAAATCACTTGTTGATGTGTTTTGTGTTCTCTTGCAGTTGCAGTTGAATGAGAAAAGCTTTGATGTGATTAAGCCTGAGAGTATAGTTCAAATGACTGATGATGATGATGGTTGCCGTGTTCCTTTTCCTGACACTCTCCTTCCTCAAGATGAACATCATTTTTTTTTGCCTCTTCTTTGTGCAAACGTAAACAATAATTCTTAGACGAGTTAATTACCCTCTATTTGTTCTGATTTGGTAACTTTGATTCATTGATTTGTTATCTGGAAAAGGGAAAACAAAGAGTTTGTAACTTCCATAAAAATTGTATCAAGAAGTACAAATCATCAGATCATATGACACATTTCTTAATCTTCTTCAGGAACCAGACCAAATAAATTGTAAACTGCAATTGAAGATTATGGTTCTTTGCTCCACTCTTCAAGCTTCCCACCAGTCTTTAACTTTAATATAGTCCCAAAAAAGACAACAAGAAAAAACGTAAATTCAGAAATATAGTAAAGCAACCTCTTTAAAATTGAATTTTTTTATATCTGACTATCGAAGAAATCAGTGTAATTTAGAGGTTTGCTTGATTGGCAACATCAAGAGGAGCTGGAAAAAAAATCAAAATTTCTCAAGCTTGATGCTCCATTCCATGGCGCAAGCTGCTGAAACCTTCTCCATGGATGTCACTTTTTGCTTCTTCTGTTCTAGGATTTTTTAAGAAGAAGAAAGAAACCGCAGCAGACTACGGAGGATTTGCGAGGAAGGAGGCGGCGATCGGATGAGTTTTTTTTCCGCAAAGAAGTTTCATATATGATTTCTGAGAGACAAATGTTAAGTTACAAAACTAACAGAAGGAAAAGAGTTAGAATAAAATAAGCAACACACAACTAAATATGAGAGAGAGAGGAGACGGGAACCAGCCCAGCATAGGCGACGGATGAATATAGTCTCACTAACAACAGTTGTATACCGGGCTTCTGTTTCCAAAAGATCACGATGTAATTCTGTCCAAGACCATTTCTAGAATACTTGATTCAACAATTATGCCTTAATAGATTGATGAAATATTTAAACAAAGAGACATGAAGAAGAACATCACTAACCGTTATCTGCAGACATGAATCCCTTGTGCAGGTGATCTTTGATCTCTTGATTTTTTCTTCCCTTAACCCTTTCCTTGAATGGATTCTTTGATGGAGAGAATTCTGTCTTTTCTCATTTTGTTCTCTGTCTTTTCTTGTTGTAACTCTCTTATGTTTTCACACACTTTTCTAATCAATAACTACTTCTATTTATACTTGATGAAGAGTTATTAATATAACACCTTTTAATTACAACTTTATATTATACATATATATATATATATGTATATCTTAATGAGAACTTTACTTTATCACATATTGGATAAGGGGAGAGGGTTATCAATATATCCAATTCTAACACTCCGTTACAGAGACCGATCCATCATGGTATCATCTTTAATGTATTAGAACTATAGACTTTAATATGAACTTGAACTTTAATTATTGAACCGTTAATACATCGGCCACATTAACAGAAATATTCTTACATTCGCTCACTTGGCCGTTGTGTTAACTTAATGATTCAATATCTATAATGCGCATCTTTTCAACAAGTTCAATAAATTTTTAAGTACCGTAAAATCAGAGATAGCTGAGTCATGGCGGTCGCCCATCATTTACTGCAATAGGTTCCCTTCCAAGCACCACACACCAACTCTAACTTCACTAGTTATTTAATATCGAGATTAACCTTAATTCTCATATTTCTTAATGTTGAGATTAACTTTAATTCTCAACTATGTATGTTATCTTAAAACTATAATATGTACATAACCATTATGATATCATATTTTATTTGCAGAAAACACAAACTTCATTGAATTCAACTTTGAGTAACAACTTTACAATAGCATAATTAATACAGCAAGGTCTTGTCCATAATATCCATTCTCTCTACATGGCCAATGAAAACACCGGGTGGTAATCCTTTAATCAACAAATCTGCTACTATCATGTCCGTTCCGATATGCTCAAATGCTACTCTGTGTTTCTACACTTCTTCTTTCACAGAAAAATACTTTTATCTCCATGTGTTTAGCACCTTTAGAGTATTTTTCATTCTTTGAGAAGAAGACTGCTGCGGAATTATCATAGTAAATTCTCAGCGGCTTGGCTATACTGTCAACAATTCCAAGTCCTAAGATAAAGTTCTGCAGCCACAATGCATGAACCGTGGCCTCAAAGCAAGCTACGAATTCGGCCTCCATGGTGGAAGTAGCAATGACAGACTGCTTCCCACTCTTCCATGATACTGCTCCCCCAGCTAATAGGAACATATAGCCAAACCTGACTTCTTGCTGTCGACGCAACCGGCATAGTCTGAATCTGAATATCCGATGACCTCAATTCTGTCGGATCTCCTGTATGTAAGCATGAACTCTTTGGTGCCTTGTAAGTACCTGAGGACTTTCTTTGCAGCTTTCCAGTGTTCCATTCCGGGATTACTTTGATATCGACCCAGCACATCAACAGCAAAACTGATGTCTGGCCGGGTACATGTCTGAACATATATCAAACTCCCAACCACTAATGCATAAGGATTTCCCTTCATTTCTTTATGCTCTAACTCATTTTTTTGAACATTGTTTTTTTATTGAATTTGTCCCCTTTCTAAATTGGAGCCTTTTCGATGGAGCTTTTTTCCATCCCTTATCTCTCTAAGACTTTATTTATGTATCCTTTTGAGACAAACTTAACAATCCTTGTGATCTATCCCGAATGATTTCTATCCCGATCACATAGGATGCTCACCCATATCCTTCATTTCGAAGTTCTTAAAGAGATATTTCTTTATGTCACACAACGTTCCTATGACAAAATGGTATCATTAAACTTTAAATACCATTGTCTCGAAGCTTGTTTTAATCCGTATATTGACTTCCTCAGCCTACACACTAGATTTTATTTTCCTATGGCCACGAAACCTTCAGGTTGGTCCATATAAACTTCTTCTTCAAGTTCTCCATTGAGAAAATCGGTCTTTACATCCATTTGATAAAGCTTTAAATCATAATGAGTCACCAAACCAAAAACAATTCTTAAGGAGTCTTTCTTTGAACCAGAGAGAAAGTTTCCGAATAGTCAATGCCTTCTTTTTGGGTGAAACCTTTAGCAACAAGACGAGCCTTGTATCTTTCTATGTTTCCTTTCGAGTCATGTTTGGTCTTAAAGACCCATTTATACCCAACATTTTTGAATCCATCAGGTAACTCTACTAAGTCCCATACTCTATTAACACCCATAGAAGAAATTTCTTCTTCCACAGCATTCAACCATTTTTCAGAATCATTACTATTCATGGCTTTTCGGAATATGTTCGGGTCTTCATCAAGACTCATGTCACATTCATTTTCAATAGCGTAAACCACATAACCACTGCAATAACAGATCTTCTTTCTCTTATAGATCGCCTTAATGGTTCTTGTGGTATGTTATTCTGTTCTTGAATTGTGACAGGTTCAGTAACTTGTGGGATTGTCACATCATGTTGTTCTATTGTATCATTTGACTGTGATGCAACAATAGGAACAACAACCTCAGGTGCGACAACATTTGAAGGATTTTCAAATTGAACTTCATGAATATCCACTTTCGTTGTTCAACACTCCCACTATTTTCACCATTTTCAATGAACCTTGCATTACCCGTTTCAACTATTCTCGTACTATCCTTAGGACAGTAAACACATATCCTTTAGACTTTTCCAGATAGCCAATGAAATATCCACTGACCGTCCTAGAGTCTAATTTATTTTCATGTGGATTATACAACTTTACTTCTGCAGGGCACCCCCAGACTCGTAAATGTCTCAAACTGGGTTTTCTCCCTGTCCAAAGTTCAAACGGAGTCATAGGCACTGCCTTACTAGGAACCCAGTTTAAGACATAGGTTTCTGTCTTCAATGCATAAATCCACAACGATATGGGTAAATTGCAATTACTTAACATACTCCTAAACATTTTCATTAAAGTACGCAATTGCAATTGCCCTTACTTTCTAGAAGTTTCGCAAAAAGACCAGGACATTGTCCACTTTCGGTGAATTTTCCATAAAACTCACCACCTCTAAGAAACCTTATGTTTTCCAATTGCCTTTCCACTTCATCGATGAATATTTTCAATACATTCACCGATTCAGCCTTTTCATGCAATATATAAGTATATCCAAATCGTGAGAAGTCATCAATAAAGGTGATGAAATATCTTTCATCACTCCAAGATGGAGCACTAAATGGTCCACATATATCAGTGTGAATCAACTCTAAAAGTTGAGAACTTCTTGTGGCTTGTTTCTTAGTGATGTGTTTGGTTTGTTTTCTTTTAATACACTCTATACACACATCAAAGTCACTCAAATCCAACGAAGGTAAAATCTCATTCTTTACCAACCGCATAATCCTTTCCTTGGATATGTGACATAATCTTTTATGCCACAAGAATGCTGAGTTTTCATTAGATGCACTACGTTTAATACCTTGATTTTCAACACTGAACAAAGATTTAGAAAAACTTTCATCAAGATTGAACTTGTAAAGTGAATCAAACAAAGTACCATTACCATAAAAGTAATCATTTCAGTATAAAGAGAAAACACCATGTCCAATATTAAAATCAAATCCTACATCATCCAACCTACTTACAGAAACAAGATTTCTAGCACACTCAGGTACATAGAGACACTTTTCAAGATCTATAAAACAACTTGTGTCCAAGACCAATCTATACGTCACAATGCCTTCAATTCGTGCCTTCATCCTGTTTCCCATGAACAAGTACCTTTCTGTTCCTCTTAAAGGCTGGATCGAACTGAATCCCTATTCAATATGAGATACATGAGTAGATGCACCAGAATCAAGCCACCAAGTATTTCTAGGCACTTCAATAAGATTCAATTTAGAACCAACATATAAATGTTGTGTACCTTTCTTATCAAACCATGCCTTCCTTTTCGGACAGTCTTTCTTGAAGTGTCCCTCTTTCTTGCAAAAGAAACACTTCACTACCTTTTGAATTTTACTTTCAGGTCCCTTAAAGACAGTTTTGTCCTTCTTTTTGTCTTTACCACTTGGTTTCCTTGAACTGCTACTGGCTGTCCCTAGGCCAGCGAGAAGAGCAACTTGGTTTTTCATCTTCTTTAACCTCGCCTACTCTTGAATTAACATAGCCTTCAATTCCTGAAAGTTCTACTTATCTTTAATGGTGTTGTAATTCACCTGGAACTGGCCATATTCAGGAGGTAGAGAATTTATGATGAATTGGACCAAGAATGACTCGTGAACATCTATTCCCATGGCCATCAACTTTGATGCCAGATTTGACATGTGTGTGACATGATCATGGATTGGCTGAGACCAGTCAAATCTCTTCGTGGTCAGCCCACTCATCAGGCTTCCCACAATTGACTTGTCAGCCATATCCGATTAGGATTGTTCCTTAATTTTCATTATGAATTCCCTTGCTTTCTCTGTCTTAGGCATGGATGGCTTTACACTTTCTGCCATCATCATCCTCAGAAGGTTTAAGCACAGCCGGTTTGATTGCTCCCATGTCTCATAGCGAGACTTCTCAAATTCTGAGCTTTCATCCGTTATGGCTGCTGGTTCCTCATCAGTGAGTATCGCTTGGTCTAGGGACATTACACCCAAGGAGAACCTTATTTGTTCAGACCATTCCTCATAGTTGAGCCCATTGAACTTCACGACAGAGTTTGCAAAAGCAAACATACTTGATGAAACTACAAAATTTATACATGCTTACCTATTAGTGCTTTGAGACTTTAATATAGATTCATCAACAATATAATCTAAACAATTTAATAGTATATATTCAAGTAACCTTTGGGCAATACTTTAAATACATACACTATACATGATATTGGTTAGATATTTCTTTAACAATCAATCAAATCATACATACAAGCTAATAGCAATGCTACCTTTGGGTATACACACCATCAACCGTAGTAGAAAAGATTGATCCTTTAGGTGTTATTAACTACATCCAATGATCCACTTTTGGGTGATCTCCCAAGATATAGCAAGCAAACAATTGATCAATCAACTCTATTCATGTTTTTTAGCATCCTTTAATCATGATCAATTATGAATCTTTTACTTTAATGTTACATAAAGTGTAACAAGACCACTTTGGTGATTAACATGTTACACTTAATGTAAACTCTCAACTTTAATAGGTATTTTAACATTTATATTGCATTAACATTACATAATACAATAGCCTTTGATTTTATATTTTCAGCGGATACATTTTAGGAATTTTTTCATTTTTTTAATGGTTACTGTTCATCGACGAAACTGTCAAAATTTTACAGAAATTTCTAAATTCTGTATCTTTCTGAATTCTAAACCATATTTCAAGTTTTAAATATCATTAAAAATATAATCTGATCATCTACACAATGATATTGCAATCAACAAATTCCTATAACTTAATAAAAAGTTATAACCAAAAACAAAAACGAAAATCATATTCCAATCTTACCAATCAATCCTTTACAGTGAATCAAACATATCTAGATTGGCTCTGCTACCAAATGTAAAGTATATCCTTTATGATTTCCAATATGAAATCTGTCCAAGACCATTTCTAGAATACTTAATTCAACAATCATGCCTTAATAGATTGATGAAACATTTAAACAAAGAGACATGAAGAAGAACATCACTAACCGTTATCTATAGACATACGAAGCCACGCCGGTCCTTTACGCACAATGTAGGATTGATAACGATGATCGCGTGTGACACTAGTAGAAATTTCCAAGGCCACACGAATTAGCTGCCACCATGACGGAGTTCAACGACCATGCACTAAAATTTCTGAGATGAGAATGAATCTCGTCAATCAGAGATATAAACTGTGGCCAAACTAAAGGACTCAAATGAACATCAATTACTTGCTGGGATGAGATTTCAAAAGAAACCCTATGCAGTCTAATATTATCAAAACATTCCACCCCCTCCCCCCATAGCGTATTGAGAAGTTCTGCTTCAAGCAAGGATGAAACATTTGCAAAGGAACGTCTACCATGATACAGAACGGTCCCACCAAAGTCTCGAACAATCCAAGACGAACCACAGTTTCTGTTTCCATTAATCCACGAACTCCCTAGATTGCACTTTAGAATGTTTTGGGCTGGAGGTATCCAAAATGGGGAGGTCATAGAACCAGAGTTAGCTGTGGGCTTTGGAATGGTAACTTTCGAGTTAGCCACCAACCAAGCCTCAGTTTCATCTATAGCGTTCTTAAAGGTAGCTCCTGGCACAAGGCAATTTTGACGGAAAACTAGGGAATTCCGAGACTTCCATATAGACCATAAAACCCATGGTATAGAAGATCTGGGGTTCGCTCACTCTTATAACACGAGATAAGATGATGGATGTTAATAAAACAGAGTTTCTCAAAAACCCAGACCTTGGATACGGAATCTTAGACATCAAGCAAACTTGATTTGCGTACGGACATTTAAAAAGAGTATGTCAAATAGTCTCTTTCTCAAATCCACATAAAGGGCATGCATCCGCTATGTGAACTCCTCTTGATTGAAGAAAAGCCGCAATAGCTAAAGCTCCAAACAGGGCCTTCCACATGAAATGTTTAATTTTTGGCTCAGTCTTAACTTTCCACAACGAGGACCAGAGATTCTTCTCAATCTCTGAAGGGCCATCACCCTGAAATAGTACTGCTTCATGAATCGCATCAACCAATTTATAACCTGATTGAACAATGTATTTACCGGTTCTTGAGAGGTCCCATAAGAAGGAATCATCAACATTTGCGTGACATTTTATCTTGAAGATAAACTCAGCATCATCATCTGTGAAAAGTTGTCTTACTCGAATTTCATCCCACCCATTAACGTTAGATCTCCATAAATCAGAGAATCTTAAGGATTCACCTTTTGAACTTGGGTGTAAGCATATCGGCTGTCTAGGAAGAGAATCAAGGATCCAGGTCTCCGACCAAACATAAGTCCCATGCCCATTCCCTATAGAATTGATCAGGCCTTTCCTCATTAGATCTCTTCCAAACATAATACTCCTCCAAGCAAAAGATGGTCGAGAACCTATCCCACAATCAAGAATGTTACTACTTTGAAAATATGTACCCTTCAGAACCTTCGAAATAAGGGAGTTTGGATTCTCCCAAATATGCCAAGCTCGTTTGGCTAATAGAGATTGATTGAAACGACCAATATCTTTAAATCCCTGCCCTCTGTTTTCTTTCTTCTGGCAAAGCTTACTCCAAACCACCCATGGGATTTTCCTTTTATTGTTACCACTACTCCACCAAAATTCTGTCATTGCACTTGTTATTTTCATACAAGTGTCCACGGGAAGCTTGAAACAAGACATTGCGTAGACCGGAAGTGACATAGCCACAGACTTGAGAAGGATCTCCTTACAACCTTGTGAGAGGGATTTAGCATACCATCGATGTAGTCTTGGCTTTAACTTCTCTTTAATGAAATCTAGGATTTGAATCTTTGACCCATTGAAGCATTCTGGAAGTCCTAGATATGTTCCTTCACCTCCTTCTATTATGATACCCAATGTGTTCTTAACCCGCAGCTTGTCTTCCTCCTTGACGTTCAAACCAAAAATGATATATGATTTTTGGAAATTAATAACCTGGCCTGACGCATCCCCATATAAGGACAAACACTTTTGTAACTCCTTGCTCTCTTGTTCATTTGCTTTACATAGAAAAAGACTATCGTCAGTGAAAAGTAAGTGGTGCACCGTAGGACCATTGGAAGATGCAGCCCATTCAAATCTCCTCTTCTCTCAGACTGATTCAGAACGTGAACTAAAGCTTCAGTACATAGAATGAAGAGGAAAGGCGACAATGGATCTCCTTGACGAATCCCGCGTTCTGGCTTAATGAATCCATGGGCATGATCATTGACTAAGATCGTGTAAGTCACTGAGCTAACACAAAACATAATCTATCTAATCCACTGAGCCTCAAACCCCACCTTCCCCATTTGTTTCTCCAAAAAAACCCCATTCCACTCGGTCATAGGCTTTTGACATATCGGTTTTGACAGCCATGAATTCACCAGATGCCTTATCATATGTCCGGGGAGCATAAATCATCTCATGAGAAATAAGAATATTATCAGAGATGAGCCTGCCAGAGACAAAGGCACCTTGAGTATCCGATATTAAGTGAGGCAGAATCTTCTTAAGGCGAGAGCATAGAATTTTTGACACAGTTTTATAGTGAACTGAACATGGACTAATAGGTCTCATATCAGCCACACGAGTCGGGTTTGTAACCTTGGGAAGTAAGCATATCTGGGTTAAGTTCCACTCCGTCGGGACAATTGATGTTTGAAAGAAACTCTGGACTTCCTTAGTAATTTTCGGACCAGCAATACTCTAGAATTGTTGATAAAAATTTCCGGTAAGGTCATCAGTTCCGGGGCCACTGTTTCCTTTTATGCTAAAGGCTGCTTGCTTGACCTCCAAGTCAGAGACTGTTGCTGTCAATAGTCCATTCATATCACCCGTAACCTTAGAGATAAATCCCTCAAATACAACACCAAAATTGGTTGAATGTGAACTTGAAAACATATTCCTGAAATAAGCGGCTGCAATATTTCCTTTCGACCCGTCCGAAAACTGTTTGAACCCATTATCATCCATAAGCATATGAATGCAATTTTTTCACTTTCCGGTTCTTGACATAGTTACGGAAATACTTTGTATTTTTATCCCCAGCTCTAAGCCATGATTCACTGCTTCGTTGTAACCAAAAGAGCTCCTCTTCTTTATGGGAAACCACTAAATCACACTTAATCATCCTCATATTTTGCTGATCAGATCTAAGTTTCAACACCTCAGCCTCCAGCGAGGCACTTAACTTCTATAACGCTATGTCTGAATTACAATTTCTCACTTTTTTTCCATTTAAATACTTCCTTTCGAACGTTTTGAATACGGGGTTAAGGGTTTAAATCGATTTTGGGTCGGATTAATTGGTTAAAGGACAATCATTCGTTTGTAAAATTGAACGATATTTCATTAAATTGATCGCAATTTAGAGATTCTAGCTTTTGGGTGTAATTACGCAGAGAAATATATTTCAGGGATAATAGTGAAGCAATATGATAGTATAAGGGGGAAATCAAGAATTTGAAAGTCTGGGTGAATCAACGGCAGAAGCAGCATTATAGAGGGGGTTTCAAACAATCCGTCCTAATAAATATTTTATATACCAAACAGCTAGCGTGTTAGTGGATGTCTCTTTACTTCTTAAATGTGGACAAGAGGCAACTATAGTGTTAGCATATGCATATATAAATAATTGTACACATTCAAAATTAGTTTGACAGACTGATATTAGTGAAGTTGTGGTTCACAATAAATTCTATTCTTCTACAAAGGTAAAATCATTTGATAAAGGTTTGTAATTTTCTTTTGTTAAATAAACATAGTCCAATAGCCCCAGAAGTTCCAATTTCCAGAAGAAAAAAATGCTAATGAGAGATAAATCTTTGAGTTGTTTGAATGAGGAAAAAACATTTGATGATGGGTTTTACGATGGAGTTCGGAGAGTGACCTTGGAGAAGACATGGATCATGGTGTTGCCTATCACAAAATGAATATGGGAAAGAAAATGTCGTCTTTGAGCATCAACACGGAAGAAACACCGGACTACAAACAGAGGTAATTGAGTTTTATATTTGGTTGATATGTTTTTCTAAAAAAAAAATTGTATTTAAAATCCTTCTCTACTGTTGAGCATCAACACGGAAAACGAAAGGGAGGTAATTATGTTTTGAATTTGGTTGATATGTAGGGCTTGAATGGATAAGAGGAGGAACCGAGCTTTTCAAGAAAAGCAGATGGACCACACAGAAGTTATCATTCATCATAATTTGTAGTTTACATAAATTATTGTGGATGGGCCGAAATAGTGAATTTTTTTTGTCTTTTAGTGAAAAAAGAAGGAAGAAACGTGTGTGGATGAAACCCAAGGGGAAGGAGGTATATGGCACGCAAATTTACTATGACACATGTTCCAAAGCAAGTGATAATATATATTAATGGTTTAGTATCATTATAAAGGCATACTCCTATATGAGTTTACAAGTATTCTACATACACAAAAAAAAAAAACATGAAAACTTCTTGAGGAAAAGGAAAAAAAAAGTTTGTCACCTAATCACCCAAGGTATAATTAAATTTTTCATTGTATTACCTATATGTTTTTATAACAAATAACAATAATACATACAAATTTAATAATAAACATAATGATTATACTTATAAATATAGTTAGAATTCAATAATATTTGTATAATTATTTTTAAATATGTGCAAAATATAATATTATAATAAACTCTTTAAATTTGTATGATTATATTTAGTTTCCTGGTCATTTAGATTAGTTAAATAATTTAGTGTAAATCATAAAGTTTAATTTAAATAAAATTGAACAAAGTACAAACTATAGTAAGAACTATAGGAAGTTTTTATATTATTTTTCTATAAACATAAATTAAAATATTGAATTTATTGTTATTAATAATAAAATTTGTGAACCAAAAATAAGGAAAATAGTCAGAAAATTTCATGTTATTTGATGTTAGATATATATATTTCATTTCAAAAACAAATATGTGTATAGTAGTTTTTATATTATTAACATGCAACTTAAATAATTTTAATTTTGCATATTATGTTATTTAACTATGATAATACATGTTATTAGTATAGTTAATTGTATATCAATGTAAATGTATGAGTATAAATAATTAAATTGTAATACATATATATGATATAATAAACATTTAATTACTATGAAATATTTAATATTGACATAATAAAAATTAAATTTTGGTTTTATGGATAAGTATAATAGTTCATTGTTAAAATAAAATAAATTATTAATTTTATTTTCAAATTTTTAGATATGTCGTTTAACCGTTTCTTCCGTCGAAAGAGATACAAGTATACCCACAGAAACATAAGCACGGGTAAAATAATTTATATTTATTTTTATAATTTATAGCGTAGTTATAATAATGTGAAAAATACATTTGAGAATTTTTACAATATGTAAAGCGGAGATAATTTTAAATGGACTCCTATCCGAGAAAGAATATTTCTTGAGATGTATAATGAAGCGATTACGATGAATAACTACCGTTTAAAAGATCCCACAACTTTAGGTAAAGAGTTTTTGGTTAAAAAATTTAACGAGGAGTTTGGCGTCAATATAACGTATAAGTTTTTCAAAGAAAAACTTGATCAATTGAAAAAGAAGTACAAGAAATATCTCGCTCTTATGGATTCTATCGGCATCACGGTTGATCCTATTACATTTGAGACTGATGCATCTGAATCATGGTGGAAAGATCGTGAAGTAAGTACTCATAATCTTTTTCATTTTTCAAATTGAATAGTCAAATTAAGTAAAAAATAATTATTAATAATTTTATTAACAGGTATGTAAAATTGTAAAAGCATTTAAACGAAAGCCGCCAAAGCTGTGGGATGTGATGCAACGTTGTTTCACTTTATATAATGTCTAATCCCAGAATCAATACTCTGTCAACCAGCAAAGAGAAGAAATGATGAATGAAGGTGCAACTAAAGTTGAAGATGAGATGGACCAAGAAACATATGATAATGAAATGCCATACAGTCAAGTTCCGGAGACGCAAGAAAATGAAGAGGTGTATCGCGTTAACATTGATGATGAAACACGTCCTTCGAATGAGTTTGCCCATCAAATATATGACATAGTTTTTCAACAGTTGATCTGATGCAAATTCTTGGATCCAGAGTTCAACAACGAGGTAGAGGAAGACGTTCATGTACTTCACAAAGATCTGCAGGAAACTCACGAGTCTCTTTTGGGAGTGGTTCACGAGGAAGTCGTAAGAAGAAATCATTTAAGACAACCCTAACAGAGACAATGACTAGATTTAGAGAGTTTCAATGCCAAAGTTTACGTCCGAACCCATTTGACAAAGACGATTACAATGATTTTGATGTGGCTGTAAAGATATTTAGATCGATGGAGTTTCCAAAGGATACAAATTTTTACTGGGCATGAATCCAAGCATTTCGAGAAGACAAATTTTGGCGTAAGTATTTCATTGAAAGAGCTGACAACACCTTCGAAGATAAGATACACTTTTTACAAGCTTTAACTGGATTTACATGCGATGATGAACGTGTTGGAAAGCGTTTAACCTCGGAAAGAAATTTTGGGAGCCCAGGTTCAAGTATTTTTCATTCTGGTAGTCCATCTTCTGGCGGTAATATATGTGGCCAATGGGGTCATCTTTTTCGACAATGGGGCACACCACCAAGCGCTCAACAATAGGCACACCACCAAGCGTACAACAATGGGGCACACCACCAAGCGCTCAACAATGGGGCACACCACCAAGCGCACAACAATGGGAACACCACCAAGCACTCAACAATGGGAAACGCCACCAAGCGCTCAACAATGAGGCCCGTCACCAATCGCTCACAATGGAGTACACAACAAAATGCACAACAATGGAGTTCACGACCAAGTGCTCCACAATGGGAAACACCTCCAAATGTGCAACACGGATTTGCACTAAGAACTCAAATGGAAACAACAACAAATGCTCAAGAAGGAGTTATAGAGGAAGCACCACTTCCTAGTTCGGGAAACGTTCAAAGATGTAGAGCAGGGGGATTATTCAACATTTTGGGAACACGACGAAGACCAAATTTAAACAAAACTCATCAAAGCGACTCAGGCGATGAAGAATAGATTAGTAGTGCATGTACTTTGTTTTTAGTGACTCTGTCTTGTTTGACTTAATTTTTGTTTGATAATGTCACTTAGTTATTATGTATGTTTCAACCATGTTATTTCATATTTTATTTATCTAATTTTATTTTTATTTTCATGTTCTAAATGTTAGGCTTTTCGTATATGCCAGCTGCGATCACAAGGACTCTGCTTTCTAAGTTATGAGGAAAGAATTGAGTTATGGAATTTAGAAAACGAGCAATTTGAGGAGTTAATAATTCAACCATCACTAAATTATTACAATCGGTATTTTGGAAGAGGACCAGTACAAACAAATAATGGTTTGGGGTGGAGGAATATTTGGCGTCGCGTACAAGAACATCATGCTGCTTGTCTTTAGCTACTAAGAATGTCACTTGGTTGTTTTAGAACATTATGTGATAACCTAGAAACAAATTATGGTTTACGGCCAACATTAAATATAAGTATTGAAGAAAGTGTGGTAATGTTTCTACGAATATGTGGATACAATGAAGTTCAAAGAGATGTTGGATTGCGATTCGGAAGAACTCAAGAAACAGTGAAAAGGAAATTCTTTGAAGTGCTTACAACAACTGAGTTACTTTCTTGTGATTTTATCATAACTCCAAGAAGACAGAAACTACTCAGAATTTCTGACCGATTTCTTATGGATTCAAAATATTGGCCATTTTTAGTGGGTTTGTTGGAGCAATGGATGGAGTTCATGTATGCGTAAAGGTAAAGCCTGCATTACAAGGAATGTATTGGAGTCGGCACAGTAGAACATCGTTCAACATCATGGCAATTTGTGATTTCAATATGTTGTTCACATATGTTTAGAATGGAGTGGCAGGATCGTGTCACGATACAGCAGTTCTCATGATGGCGCAAGATAATGATGCTGAATTTCCTTTGCATCCGGCTGATAAATATTATGTAGTTAATTCTGGATATCCAAATAAACAGGGTTTTCTTGCTTCCTATAGATCTTCATGTAACATGGTTGTTCAGTACCATATGTTGCAGTTCAACGATGGTCCTCCTCCTCGAAATAAACAAGAATTGTTTAATCGATGGCATGCATCATTACGCTCTGCTATTGAGAGGACATTTGGAGTTTGGAAAAAAAAGGAGGATTCTTTCAGAGTTTCCTAGATATAATATTGAAGTATAGAAAAGAGTGGTGATGGTTACAATGGGACTTCATAATTTTATCAGAATTTCAAATTTTCAGATGAAGATTTTGCAGAAATAATGGAACAAATTAAGTTTGACAACACAGAATCTGAAACAGATCTAGGCGACATTGAAGCAGCAGAGATAGCCGAGGAAAATCATATGGTGTATATCAGAGAACAGATTGCAGATATGTTATGGGAAAATTGAAATAACGAAACATTAATTTTTTTTCACTCAATGTATTTTTTTCATATTATTTATGTATAATATACATATTTATAATCATAATTACATTTTTTATATTTATATTAATTTAAATATATGTTATGAACCGCTTTTCCCATTTAACAATATATTTTGGACCGCTTGATCCGTTTGATCCACACGTGATCCGTCAGATCCGCCAGATCTGCACTTGATCCGCCTGATCCGCTTGAACCACTTGATCCGTAACGCCTAATCCGCTTTTTCCATTCGGAGCCATAGTTTCTCAATATGTGTTTGGTTGATCTCTCTTTCTAATTCATTTTGATTTATTTTTCAGTCCTCATTTACGGTTGACTACCCGAATGAGTATATCACGTCAATTGTACTTAATTGACGAAAAGACGGTTTTGGTTCTGAAGACTCAAACTTTGATGCAGAAAGTTTAAAAACCTTATTTCTCTCTCACTTTCTAAAAAATTGTTTTTATTTTATTTTATTTATTAATTACAGAGATAGAAATCAGTTTTTCTTAATAAATATTTTAGATACTAGACAGCAAGCGTGTTAGTGGATGTCTCTTTACTTCTGAAATGTGGACAAGAGGCAACTAGCATGTTAGCATATAGATATATGAAAAAATATACACATTCAGAATTAGTTTGACATACCGACATCAGTGAAGTTGTGGCTCAACATAAATGCTATTCTTCTACAAAGGTAAAATCATTTGATAAAAGTTTGTAATTTTCTTTTGTTAAATAAATCTAGTCTCAATAGATCCACAAGTTCCAATTTTCAGAAGAAGAAAAAATGTCAATGAGAGAGGAATTTGTAAATTATTTGCTTGTGTGGACTCCATTACAAGAATGCAGATGCAAAATACAATAGACAGATTTTCTGACGGAATGCATTTCCGACTAAATACGTATATTTTCGATAATTCAAAATGCATAAAAATTTTTTGACAGATTTCCGTTAGACTAAAATTCGTTATATATTTTTGACGGATTTCCGACAGAATCCATTTAAAATGACATTAAAATAAACAAATATATATATATATAGGTTCTGTCAGAAATCCATCAAAATTTCCAATGGATCCTATAGATATATAGTTTTTTAAAAATATGGCATCTACAACACATATGTATCATGCGTTTAATATGATCCGTCATAAATCTGTCATAAAATTCCGACTAGAGTTTAGGGGCTCATTTTCAAAAAAGATCGACAATAACTAATCCTAAACACAATCATTTTCAAAAACATACACCATAAATTAATCATATAAACAAGTTAATTTGTTGTTTGCATAATTTTCATATTTAAGATTTAAGTGTTTGTTAATTTTTCGTATACTTTATGTTGTATAACATTGATAATTTGAAACTATTGGTTTGCTATATTTTGATATAAAATAAATGTCATTTTTGTTATACATCACTAATATAAATGAGTCTCATATTTTTAAAAACTTTTCCAGCAAAACGGATCGATTTAAAACTCTAAACTCCAAATCCATCATAAATCTGTCCGAAATTTCTGACAGATTTTCGACATACAGAAGTTTTCGTTAAAGAAAAAAAATGTCTGTCGGAAAATTTGACTTTTTAATTGTTTTCAATCCCCGTGAGAATCAAATTCGTTTAAATTTATCGTGATCCGTCGGAACTTTCTGACGGATCTGCCCATGAGTTTTCTTCCGTAACTTCCTAAGATTAATCTATGGCATGAACCTTCCCTTCGGATGCAGTTGCAACATCGCACTTGTGACCAAGGTCTGGCAAACAAGCAGTCAGGCTGAAATACCCCGACCCGTTTTTTTTTTTTTTAAAAAGAGCATTTATTATTCCCATAAATAATAAAACCTCCAGCGATGTTATTCAATTAACAGCCAATTTTAACAAGCAAATTAAATCATGATTAATTATTAACCAATTAATTCGCAATTAAAATCTAACAACCTAACAGTTCAACCGCACAATAATCTTAAGTAATTAAAACAGCAAAATAAACCACCCCAGTATGTCATCCGTTCTCCCAGCTGCAGTTCCATGAGCTCAGTTAAGATTTCTTATCTTTACATGTGCCATTATGAATAGACGCAGTAAGTATTTAATAAATACTAGGGAGACGATCAACCCGTTTACTAGGTCAATTATAGACAGATGACTATAAAAATATTCTCGGCATAATAATAACCAACAACAAAACAACAACCCGGCGATTAATTAAAATCGATAATTAATTAATTTCAACCAATAGCCACTAATTCCAGTGATTTAATTAAATTCAACAACGTAATTAATTTTAACAATTAATTAAATTCAGCAACAATAATTAAATTCAGCAATTTAATTCATTTCAGCAATTTAATTAAATTCAACCATTTAATTAAATTTAACAACCCAAGATTAAATTCAGCAATTTTATTAAATTCAACAAAAAACAATTAAATTCAGAAATTTAATTAAATTTAAAAATTTAATTAAATTCACCAATTTTATTAAATTCAACAAACAATAATTAAATTCAGCAATTTAATTAAATTCACCAATTTAATTAAATTCAACTACAACAAAGAAATTCAGTAATTAATCGACTTCAGCAATTTAATTAATTCCGACAATTAATTACATTCAACAAACAACACGCAGCACGGAATAAATCCTAACACACAAAATTAGACCAAGAAATTCTCGTAAGTCTAGTCCGACCACGGTACTGCACTCACCTTAGCCAAAAGAAAAAACTTCCAAAAACTTCCAAAAACTCTCTGCAACTCCTCTGCACTCTTCCGACATCAACTATCAGCTAGCAACCTAAACCACAACCTAACAACATGGAATAAACCAACTCAACTAACCAAAACAACAATTTGGAAAAATAACAGAAACAAGCAGCCTCAAATATAGAGTCACGAATCCAATATAACCGTCCAAAACCAATCTGCACCGTTGAAACTCAACACCTAGATGTCCTGAAGCTATCCTCAAATTTTCGTGATAATCCGTCCATAGACGAACTTGTGATCTCTCTTTGAATCCAAATTGGTCCAAATAGCATCTGAAAAAGAGAACCTCACGAAAACGCTAATAACTTTTAGAATAGTGACTCAAATTTAACTCGCAAATTGCTACATTTAGATCTAAGGCTTAGCTACAACTACATAAATTTTCGTTATCTTTGGAAACGATCTGCTAGGTCGAACTCCTTTTCTACCATGCTCTGTCAGTTCTGTCTCCATCTTCTTCTTGTTCAAGTTCATCTCTCTCTTTCAGTCACACCCAGCCTACCTCTTTCTCTCCTTGAAGGTGGCCACGAAAATTATGAGAAAGAATTAGGGTTTCTGCAGTTTTTAGACTTTAAATAGGTTTACGTTTTTATTCTCCAAATTTTCATTTAAGTTCCTCAACTTCCAATCTTCTTAATTAAACCCCACAACTTCCTTATCTTCTCAAATCGACCCCACAATTTTCTCATCTTTTCAAATCAGTGCCTTGATTTTTATTTGATTAATTAAAAATCTGTAAAACTCAGCTTCTTAATCCAAAAATAAATTCAACTTCCCGTTCTCGGGACATGGATGTTACAATTCTCCCCCACTAATATAGATTCGTCCTCGAATATGACAACTTCAACCCCCTAGTAAAAAGAAACACAGCTACCAACCTTACATCGGTTTTCTTTTTCTTGGCAACCACCAGCCAACACAGCTCAACAAATATATCATCTCACCAGTGACCTCACATTGTTCGTCTCCAAGCTACTCGGCTTACGATTCGTATCCTCACTCACAGAACCACCTTTCCTTTGAATGATGGAGAGTCTACCTTCCAAAGAACCATATATTCTCTTTCAGCAACCAAGAACCATTCAGGCTCTCAATTGTTCCAACCACCAAATCTCGCAAGGTTAGACAAGCACAACTGATTCGACTCAGCAAAATCTCAGCACACCGTATTCCTATCCTTATAATATCCAACGTAAATATTCTTACCCATAATATCAGTCGCAACCAACAACAACTTTGGGTAGGTCGATCTAATTAGGATCGATTGTTCTCTGGGCTCGACATGATCTTGACTACCGCCTCGATCAACATTTTATTACACTCAATGACTAGCATTTCAGTTCTGCATAACTCCACAACCACATCACAACTCAGCATAATTCGATGTCAACGACACGGCCCAACATAGACTACAACCAACACACGACTCTACATAACTACAGCCAACAACACGGCTTAACCGTAACTTCACGGTTAACGATACAACTCCACATAGCCCTCATGGCTAACAGCACAATACAACATAGCTTTTTGGCTATCATCACAACACAACACAACTTAGCTTTTTGGCTATCAGCATAACACAACTTAGCTTTTCGGCTATCAGCATAACACAGTATAACCTTTTGGTTATCAGCACAATACATTGCAAACCTTTTGTTATCATCACAACACAACACAGCATAACCTTTTGGTTATCAGCACAACACAACACATCATAGCTTTTCAGCTATTAGCACAACACAGCATAGCCTTTCGGCTATCAGCATAACACAACACAACCTTTCGGCTAAAACTCCGCACTGCATTGTCTATACGTAGTTCAAATACTCCCGGAATCCTATACCACAAGATCCCACTTGGTTTGAATAAACTATGCCTACCAGATCTCCGGAACATCCCAGTGCAATAAGGATAACAAACATCTCGAAGTCAAGCGTGACCCGATCAGCAAAAACTACGCCTACCGGATCTTCGAAACAGCTCAGTGCAGTAAAAATGACAAGCATCTCGGAGTTCAGCGTGACCCGATTAGCAAGTTCAGCAAGATCCTAAGATCACTAGTGGCTTACCGAGACAGCATCAAAAATCACATAAAAACCCGATCAGTAAACACCACACAGCGATGAGATTCCACAGCACGGAACCCCATCAAATAGCATTAGAACGAGTCCTAATCAGCCAAACCAAGTACTAGGTCTACAGCGGCACGACTCTCACAACCGAACTAAGTATAAACAACTCAACAACACAGCATATTCAATAAAAACTCCTCTTTATTATTGAATAAAAAGTTATTGAATATAAGATAAAACCGTATATCGTTAATTTTATTTATTTTGACTTCCCCCATGAGGTGGAGAAAGCCTAAAGGCAAGAATGGGTGAGAGTTCCAACGCCGTGACGGATGTGATATGAATGACGTCAATTTTCATCTTTTGAAAGAGAGAAAATCACATTAGAGAGAAATTTATGTTTCAGCTCAATTTATGACATCAAATTCCACCACAACATATTCACTGACATTAAATACCATTTAATGTATCTGAAGACTAAAGCTTCCATGCGGAGAATTTGAAATTTTTTATTTCTCACTCACTTTCTGAAATTTTATTTTTATTTTATTTATTTATTACAAAGATAGAAATCAGTTTTTCTTAATAAATGTTTTAGATACGAGACAACTATTGTTTTAGTGGATGTATCTTTACTTATGAAACGTGGACAAGAGGCAACTAACGTGTTAGGATATGCATATATCAATAAATGTACATATTCAAAATTAGTTTGACATACCGACATTAGTCAAGTTGTGGTAAACAATAAATGATATTTTTCTACAAAGGTAAAATCATTTGATAAAGGTTTGTAATTTTTCTTTTGTTAAATAAACCTAGTCTCAATAGCTCCTGAAGTTCCAATTTTGAGCAGAAAAAAAATGTCAATGAGAGAGGAATTTGTGGGTTGTTTGACTGAGGGAAAAAATTTGATGATAGGGTTTACGATGGAGTTCGAAAAGTGATCCTTGAAGAAGACATGGATCATGGTGTTTTCTATGTCAAAATGGAATACGTGAAAGAAAATGTTGTCTTTGAGCATCGACACAGAAGAAACACCTGACAACAAACAGAGGTAATTGAGTTTTGAATTTGGTTGATATGTCGTTTCTCAATATGTGTTTGATTGATCTGTTTTTCGAATTCATTTTTTGTTTTTGTTTTCTTAGTCCTCGTTTACGGTTGACCATCCGAACGATTATATCACAGTAATTATGCCAACATTTTACGTATGGAAATTGACGACAAAGACGGTGTTGGTTCTTAAGTTCAAGCCATCGCTTGGGAGAGTGTCCCAACACTTTTGTGAGGGTGCCTCGAAGTTGGAAAGGCAACCAGCTGTCATATTTTCATTCTAGCTTTATAATAACAGTACTAAGCTCATTGACTTGTGTGGACTCCACTACAAGAATGCAGTCGCAAAACAGACGGATTTCCGATGGAATAAATTTCTGACTAAGTACATATATTTCAGACGGGTCAAATCCGTCTGAATTTTTCTACAGATTTCTGACGGAATCCGTCGAAATTTCATCAAAATTATATATATATTGGATCTGCCACTAGATATATAGTTCATGAACTTTTATTGAAAAAATTTCTAATAATCAATTTTATGTTTTTTTTTGTTTTGTTAAAGTAAGGATGTGTTTAAAGTGAATGGTGATACAAGTAATAACTAGTTTATAAAAGTCCTTGTCACTGCGACCACAATAGCAACACCAAAAACGCAAAATATATAAACGTGACGCTGCGACTACAATTTCCTTCGCTGGAAAACATGGCGACTGCAACTCATCACTATTTTCCTTTTTCAGCGATTGCCAACAAGCTTCCAGTGACTATCTTCTGCAACTACAACACTTGAATTATGCCTTTGTTATAGTCGCCGTTGCATCGACTTGTCGCCGAACAGGGCAGATATGAGATGTTTCTTTTTCCTTAAAGATATCTCCCCACCGGATTAGCTTGTCAACAAACTTATTTAAAAAAGTGAAATGCTTTTCTTGATTGGAAAACAATGACGAAAGGGCCCCCGAATAACAAACGTTAACGAAAACAACGAGAAAAATAGAAACAATGAGACATTGAAGTTTGGATACCAATTGTGGTCATTTAGTTTTCTAGAAAAAGATAGGTAATTTACTTGAGATAATATAATATAGTTAGTCACAAAAGGCCAGCCTCCAATAGATTTCTCCTTCTTAACGTCTCATCTACAAGCTTGAACGTTTTCTTTACGAGCTTCTGGTCCAAAGCCGTCGTCCTATAGATTTTGAATACTCTGTCCACTCGATCCGGCGCCGTGTTCTGGTAGTATAATTCCTCAAATTTCTTCTTTACAAACCTGAATCCAAAATGAAACTCGGAAGGTAAAATTAGGGTAACAATTTAAAGGGTATGAGCAAAATTTGAAGACAAGCTTACTCATATGCATGTTCAATCTCTTGTTTCCCACTTGAGACAGGTTGGTAATCTCTGAACCACTCGCAAACGTTCAACGGAACCTATGCAGATCGAATAAAATAGCGTTAATGATCCAAAGGTGAAAGGACTTGCTTGTTTTATCCAAGTAAATAAAATAGGCTTCAGTTCTTACGTCAAGAACCTTCTTCTCAAATATGTCGAACTTATTCAAGAACAGCATGAAGGATGTTTTCTGCATACAAGAACCAAGATTTATGTAAACAACTCATCTCAAGAGTCTCTTCAATGATTAAAACCGATAGAAAATTAAAAAAGAAACCTCGAAACAAGGCTGTTTCAGGACCCAGTCGAATAATTCTTTGGTCTCCATCATTCTGTTTTTCTGCTCGTCCTCAAAGAGCGTTTGGTCGTACCTATGATACAAAACTCGGTTGTGATTTAGTTTTTTTTTTTTGTAGATGCATAAGGATATATATTTAGTTTGTATTGAAACAAACTTACTCGCTAATGGCGGCACAAAATATCACAGCTGTTACCCCTTCAAACAGATGAATCCATTTCCTCCTCTCATTTCTCTGTCCACCCACGTCAAATAATCGGTACACTTCACCACTTTTCTTATTCTCTCCCACAGGGCTACATAAATCAAGCTTTTATCTCATATAACCCTTCTTGGGAAAAGGATTGTTGCAAGTACTTTCATTACAATAAATTTGATATTGGTGTGGAAATTATATGATTCTACTAGTTCATCAAACTAACATTCATAGGATCCAAACCGGTTAACACATTTTTTAATTCACCAAAGAACTATACACTTTTAACTTGTTAGCTCTCTATCTAACATGGTGTAGTGATTGTTTCTTAGCTTTAAACATATCAACAGTCGATAACAGCTAACTGTAATGCTCGTGAACGAGACTAATACTTAATATTTTTCTAACAACTTCTCATCTATTTAAAAAAAACTGAGAACAGAAGTGGCTAAGAGTGCAAAGAGTGAAACACGAAGTGTTTTGTACCTGAACTGTATTTCTACGACACCAGTTGTGCGAACTCTTGCATAGAGAACATCCTCCTGAAACACCAACATAGAAAAATACAACAATGATGAAAATAAAAACATATGTATTGCAGACCCTAGTCTTTAAGTTGCTAGCACCCAAGAAGATATATGTTAGAAACCACTTAAAGCTGAAAAAAAATGTATATAATAGGATTTTAACCAGGCTAATATGAAAAGCAAAAAACTACTATTCATTCATTGATTACTTTGATTCTTTGAGACTGATCCAATCCTCTTGTAACAAGATTTAATTTATATTTCAACACTCTTAGACCATTAATTCAAATGTTATCAACTTATCATCAAATAATGATCGTTCAGTTTCATGTAGTACCTTGGTTGGAATATAATTCATATCTGATAGTCTCTTCAAGTTCTCCATCAGATATTTCGTACAGTCAGGAACTTGAAGCTCGTTACCACGAGCACATGTTTCCTAATAAAATGATACATCGAGACATTCAAAATGAAAGTACAAGAAACCAGACCGAATCATTAAACCCGTGAATTCAACTTGGCAATGCCACTGCACATACAAACAAACAAACCTGGATTGCAGGATCCTTCCACAGTGTTTCGATTCCCTCAGCTAGGTCTTTGGTAAGACGTGGATAGTCTAACCGACCACCAATTTCAGAAAGTTTCTCCCCAATTGCCTAATAAGATGACTACCATAAGATAATGTACTACTTTATTGTAAAACCAACTCAAAACACAAACAAAGACATCAAGCGACTTGAGAATCTTAACTACTTACCATACTTTCAGCGGATAATGTATATTTTGCAGAATCTGTTTCATTTTGAGAAAACTCCTTTGTTCCATCATGCAATAACTGTTCAACAATACAGAAGTAGCTATTAAGCTATATGTACAACATACGGAGATCATCATATCATATGACCGACAAAAATGATTAGTAATATTGCATACTTTAATAGTCTGATAGACATTGGCATGAATGACTGGAACATAGCTCTTTAGTTCTCCTTCATCAAATCCGGTTTGAAAGAGAAGTTTTATCTGTAAGTTTGTCTCATTCAATTAACAGAATTCATAAATAAGTTAAAGTAAATACAACAATAGATTTTACTTGTGACTTGCCTGCTTAAAAATTGTAGATTTTCCAGATTCTCCAGCACCTTTACACAAAAAGATCAGTCATACAATTAGAGAACTTAGTAAATGCTAAAGCAAGGCCATTACGAACAAATAGAAAGTGAAGAATACACAAAAGGAACACTATGCAATCCAAAAATAGATGAATGGGCAAATAATCACAAAAGAGAGATTCCGAAAGGCCATAGACTAATATACAAACAGTTTGTCTCTACTTGTATATTAGAAAGAGATTCATCAAGGCAAGCCATTTCCATTTACACAGTAACTGACTAATCTAAGAAGACTAATGATTTAAGTTCCACATACCAAGTAATAGAAGCTTCCGAATATGCTTTTCTGCCTTTGCTTCTTGCTCTATCCGTCTTTCGATTTCAGCAGCCTATAGAAACCATGTCAACGCTTGATTCCTAAGTATTATAACCAATGCTCACATATATCAAGCCAATAAGTGTTAAAAACCTGTGCATTCTCATCAGTATCTTCTGTATGATGCCGACTTCTGCTACATAGTAACCCCATGATGTTTTTCTATATCCCAAGAGGTCGCATAGAAGTCCAAAAATATCAAGCCCCACAACTAAAAACAGAACACTTGAGGTTCTTGCTACAGTTGCCTCTCACAACAGAACAATGCTTACACCTACTAATGAAACCATCCAGCAAATAATTATCAATCCTTTTATTCACATTGCATAATTGTATACAATATAATACATAAAGTTTCACTAACCCAAAAAAAAAAAAATAATAATTTCTTGAATTATTAGTAATACCTCTAAAACAAGTTCAGTAGCATACAATTAGGTAACACCATTAAAAAATTCGAACTTGTGATACCAAATCAAGTCACACACATAAGGTTCACACTTCAGCTACTAAAATCAGATGAGGAAATTAACATTTCAAGATCCAAGAAACACTAAAGAATTCATCTTTCTTACTTCCAATCTATATAATAAAGACTTGATCTACAAAACCCTAATTCTCAAGAAACCCAATTCGGAACGAAACAAGAAAACAACGGAAACAGAGACAAGATCTGAGTAAAGAGAAAGAAAAAAACGAACAAAGCTTGCAAATTTGGTGGAGAAAAAGTAAAGTAGAGAGAATAAAAAAATCACCTGAAGATAAAAAAAATGGAGTCAAAGTGAAAGAGTAATAAAGGTCACAAGAACACAAAGTACAAAACAAGTTCAGAGAAGAGAGCAGAGAGTGCTTCTGCCTCTGCTTTCTTCTTCCTGTTTCTATTATTGTTTTTCCCCTTTAATGTTGGCTCGTCTCTTTTGGATGTATCTCTCTATTACTTCTGTTCTATTCATTTACACTTTCATTTCTATTTTATGTAAGAAATTTAATTGATTTTTAAAAGAAAATTTAAGAGAGGTCAAAAGAAAGAAAATGTTAAGCAAAGGGGGAAGACGAAATTGCGCCGAAAGGTCTGAGTGGTCAAATTGTTGAAATAATGGTTGTGCCTCGTGAAGAGATAAGAAGAGTAATTACGTAACTTATGTTAGTTTATTAATATAAGTTAACTCATTTGGAAGAGAATCATAAAGTTCAAACAAAACAAATTTGTATTATTACATCTATATTAATTGTAGTTTAAAAAGTGAAAAGAATTTTAATTAAACACTTTGACTAGAAAAGATAATAGTATTAAATAATTTAAAAAGGTCAGAGAATAGCGGTTACAAAAAAAATATTATATTATATTCGTTTCACAAAGATAAATTTTTAGAGTTATGCATATATATTAATAAAAAAATTTCATAACATGTAATATCCATATTCTCTAACTAAATGATAACATTTTTTACTTTAAATATATATATTTTTGTCCCATTGTGTTGAGCTTTGAGATCAGGTTAGTCTTGTTCTCGGTCATCATGGCAAGAGACATTTTAATGGTATTTATGTCGGACATGATGAATCTCTTAATGAGGAGAACTGTTTCAAATGGTAGATTTGTAGATTAAAAATATGATTTTCTCCACAGATGAACTAAAATATGGATACATGATCTGACACTAAAAATATGATATAAATTTGTAAAGTAAAATGAATTTGCTAAAAAGGAAATGTGTAATATTATATTATTGTTATTCTTTTTATCAAAGATATCGATTTCCTTACAAGGATATGGGTATTTCTATTTATACACGATCCTACACTTAAATGATACGAATAAATTCTAATTAATCCTATGATTTTTCTTCAATGTGTCGGTTTTGATATGGTATTAAATGCTGTAATGTTTCCTCTTTTGAACGATATTCTCCTCCGGTTCGCTGATGTATACTACTTCGCGTACTTTCTTCACTCTACGAACTCCATATCTTCGAAACCTTCTATCATTTTTTGGACTCTCAGCTTGTTCTTCCAAACCCTTTTTTGGTTTGTCTCTCTTGACCATCACCGGACAGAGCCATTATTTATTTATTATGATGAGGTTGTGGATATGTGTCGTATTGTTAGTAGATGGATCCTTCAGTTCGGGATCCGATATCAACAACAACCAAGCCTATATTAAACTCGTATGAAAAAACAAGAAATTTTGGAGCATAGTCAAAGCATCAAAGGGTATGCTGATATATAAAACAAAAAAGTATGGCGTACTATTTTTTGTTAAAATACCTGATAAATAAATTTGATGCTATATGATCAACTTGAATTGCGCCTCAAGAAAAAATGTTTATATAGCTTAATCCATGAAAGATATATAATATCATAATCATGTCCTGGTGAACTTTAAAGAATGATGTTTAAAACATAATCAAAACTCTATAGGAGTTATTTGGGATATAAAACCTTGAAAGACAAAATTGTCTCATGTATTCCAATTGAAAATCTATTAAAGATATGTTATATTAAGCACATTCAAAATAGATATGTGCAGTCAAATTATATCGATCGCTTTATGAGTTAAAATAATCCAGACGCATAATTGTTTAAGCGAATAGTTTTAAAAAAAATTATTGCGTCTTTATAAAAGGAATCCTCATATAGATTCCTGATCATTGCTATATATATTGGTGATACAGGAACTCATATGAAAGAAGAGTTCAAAATAAAAGATCTTGGAAAGACAAAATTTTATCTCAAGCTCTAACTAGAGCAGTTCCAAGATATAATATTTTTGCATCAATCAACTTATACTAAGAGGATCTTAGAATGATTTATTATGGATAAAATGAATCCTTGAGTACTCCAATGGTCCATAGACCTCTAAATGTTGAAGAATATCCATGCAGGCCATAGATAAAGCGAATCCTTGAGAACTCCAATGGTCAATACACCTCTGAATGTAGAAGAATATCAATTCAGACAATGGATAAAGTGAATACTTGAGTACTCTAATGGTCAACAGGTCTCTGAATGTTGAAAAATACTTTATATGTGTACTTTCGGTGGACTTTTTTGCAAATTGTATTAGACAAAAATAGTGTTTACTACTAATTTACTTGCATGATATAACTCAACCCCTACGTGCATATACTAAGATGAGATAAAACATATCTTCCGTTATATACAAGGTATAATTGACTAAACACTATTTTCCTCTATGGAGAAAATATTTCCTCCAATTTGCATGTCCAAGAGAGGTATTGTTTATTTGTTTCGTAAATCGAGAACATCATGCATTTTTTTAACCAATTTTTTTTATTTTATGTTCATTATATGTAACTCTTGTTGATAAACCAGACAAAACTGTTTAACAGTCGGTCTTGAATATCATTTAGTACTCCTAACATTCTGCATATTAGATCATCTCTTAAAATTTATTTAACATTTAAACAATTAGAATAATGGATTAGATTAGATTATACTAAATCAATTTTGTTCATTATGCAACCAAGGTTTATATAATAAGATTAGATAAATTAACAATTTTTGTGGTTTCTTTTAAAATTATTTCTTAATTTTAGTTATTGATTAAATAAATTAACAAATTCCTTTCTAACTTTTTTTCCCTTAAGATAGGGTTTTAGGTTTTATTTTTTGTTTTTGTATTTGTTTTAAAATTATTTCTTAATTTTAATTATTTATTAGATAAATTGACCAATTCTTGGTTTTATTTTTTTTTTAAAATTATTTCTTAATTTTAATTATTGATTAGATAAATTAACAAATTCTTAGTTTCTTTTTCTTTTTAAAATTATTTCTATATTTTAATTAGTTTTATTTTTCATTTTTAGTTTTGTTTTAAACATATTTCTTAATTTTAATTATAGGTTAGATAAATTAACAAATTCTTCGTTTTGTTTTTCTCTTAAAATACTTTAATTGTTTTTTTAATTTTGTTTTTAAATTATTTCTTAATTTTAGTTATTGATTAGATAAATTAACAAATTATTAGTTTTTTTTCCTGTTAAAATTATTTCTTTCCGTATATATTTTTTAATAATTGTATTTATGAATTTGACATGTGATAAAATATAAATTATTTGTGACACGTGTCATGATCTCGTGAATTATAATTTTGACACATGTCAATCTCTCATGAGTGTAACTCAACTTATATAATAAGATATACTATCACTATATATTAAAAACCTTTAAATTTAAAAAAGATTACATAATTACTTAGTGTTTCTAAATTAAATCATTAAGAATATAATAGTAATCAAAAAATAAAATAAAAACATTAAAAGTATTTTAAATATTTATTCAAAAAATTAAAATCACTTTCTCTCTTATTAATTATTTAAAAAATTATTAACCATTCAAAAGGTAATTAAAAACTAAGATTTCATATAAATTAAACCATATTATTTAAAATTGTAAATATTTTAATATTATAACAATTAAACTTTCTATTTAAATACTTAGTTTTAATATTATAAATATTTACACTGCGTATATATTTAAATATTGTTTAAATATTTTAAATACTGAATAAATATTTTAGATAATTTGTTTTAAATGTTAAAAATATCAAATCTTTATAAAAAGTTTAACATAATAATATTAATAATATTTAAAATCTGTAAAAAGTGTCAAATAATCATAAATGCCCTAAGAAACTGAGATAACCAAAAAAAGGCAAAATGATTTGTTTGATCAAATTGAGATTAGATTTAGAGGCATAGCAAATGAACTTAAGATTCAATTGATACTTCTAAAGTATACCAGTATTTTTAAGTAATTTTTTTACTAACTACATTTACTTTCAAAAACCATAATTAAATTTTGGTTACTCTAATATCATTTTTCGATGAAATCAGTATTCGATTTAAAAGGTCAGTCTATTTCTGGTATTTGGAAGGAAACAGTGGGTATGGGACAAGAAAGAATAATTTCTGTTACAAAAATTATTACTAAAACTATTTTCAATAAAAACAGGATAAGAATGATGTTTAAAACATAATCAAAATTCTATAGGAGTTATTTGGGATATAAAACCTTGAAAGACAAAATTGTCTCATGTATTCCAATTGAAAATCTATTAAAGATATGTTATATTAAGCACTTTCAAAATAGATATGTGCAGTCAAATTATATCGATCGCTTTATGAGTTAAAATAATCCAGACGCATAATTGTTTAAGCGAATAGTTTTTAAAAAAATTATTGCGTCTTTATAAAAGGAATCCTCATATAGATTCCTGATCATTGCTATATATATTGGTGATACAGGAACTCATATGAAAGAAGAGTTCAAAATAAAAGATCTTGGAAAGACAAAATTTTATCTCAAGCTCTAACTAGAGCAGTTCCAAGATATAATATTTTTGCATCAATCAACTTATACTAAGAGGATCTTAGAATAATTTATTATGGATAAAATGAATCCTTGAGTACTCCAATGGTCCATAGACCTCTAAATGTTGAAGAATATCCATGCAGGCCATAGATAAAGCGAATCCTTGAGAACTCCAATGGTCAATACACCTCTGAATGTAGAAAAATATCAATTCAGACTATGGATAAAGTGAATACTTGAGTACTCTAATGGTCAACAGGTCTCTGAATGTTGAAAAATACTTTATATGTGTACTTTCGGTGGACTTTTTTGCAAATTGTATTAGACAAAAATAGTGTTTACTACTAATTTACTTGCATGATATAACTCAACCCCTACGTGCATATACTAAGATGAGATAAAACATATCTTCCGTTATATACAAGGTATAATTGACTAAACACTATTTTCCTCTATGGAGAAAATATTTCCTCCAATTGGCATGTCCCAGAGAGGTATTATTTATTTATTTCGTAAATCGAGAACGTCATGCATTTTTTTAACCAATTGTTTTTAATTTTATGTTTATTATATGTAACTCTTGTTGATAAACCTGACAAAACTGTTTAACAGTCGGTCTTGAATATCATTTAGTACTCCTAACATTCTGCATATTAGATCATCTCTTAAAATTTATTTAACATTTAAACAATTAGAATAATGGATTAGATTAGATTATACTAAATCAATTTTGTTCATTATGCAACCAAGGTTTATATAATAAGATTAGATAAATTAACAATTTTTGTGGTTTCCTTTAAAATTATTTCTTAATTTTAGTTATTGATTAGATAAATTAACAAATTTCTGTCTAACTTTTTTTCCCTTAAGATAGGGTTTTAGGTTTTATTTTTATTTTTTGTATTTGTTTTAAAATTATTTTTTAATTTTAATTATTTATTAGATAAATTAACCAATTCTTGGTTTTATTTTTTCTTTAAAATAATTTCTTAATTTTAATTATTGATTAGATAAATTAACAAATTCTTGGTTTCTTTTTTCTTTTTAAAATTATTTCTATATTTTAATTAGTTTTATTTTTCATTTTTAGTTTTGTTTTAAACATATTTCTTAATTTTATTTATAGGTTAGATAAATTAACAAATTCTTCGTTTCCTTTTTTCTCTTAAAATACTTTTAATGTTTTTTTTAATTTTGTTTTTAAATTATTTCTTAATTTTAGTTATTGATTAGATAAATTAACAAATTATTAGTTTTTTTCCTGTTAAAATTATTTTTTTCCGTATATATTTTTTAATAAGTATTTATGAATTTGACATGTGATAAAATATAAATTATTTGTGACACGTGTCATGATCTCGTGAATTATAATTTTGACACATGTCAATCTCTCATGAGTGTAACTCAACTTATATAATAAGATATACTATCACTATATATTAAAAACCTTTAAATTTAAAAAAGATTACATAATTACTTAGTGTTTCTAAATTAAATCATTAAGAATATAATAGTAATCAAAAAATAAAATAAAAACATTAAAAGTATTTTAAATAATTATTCAAAAAATTAAAATTACTTTCTCTCTTATTAATTATTTAAAAAATTATTAACCATTCAAAAGGTAATTAAAAACTAAGATTTCATATAAATTAAACCATATTATTTAAAATTGTAAATATTTTAATATTATAACAATTAAACTTTCTATTTAAATACTTAGTTTTAATATTATAAATATTTACACTGCGTATATATTTAAATATTGTTTAAATATTTTAAATACTGAATAAATATTTTAGATAATTTGTTTTAAATGTTAAAAATATCAAATCTTTATAAAAAGTTTAACATAATAATATTAATAATATTTAAAATCTGTAAAAAGTGTCAAATAATCATAAATGCCCCAAGAAAGTGAGATAACCAAAAAAAGGCAAAATGATTTGTTTGATCAAATTGAGATTAGATTTAGAGGCATAGCAAATGAACTTAAGATTCAATTGATACTTCTAAAGTATACCAGTATTTTTAAGTAATTTTTTTACTAACTACATTTACTTTCAAAAACCATAATTAAATTTTGGTTACTCTAATATCACTTTTCGATGAAATCAGTATTCGATTTAAAAGATCAGTCTATTTCTGGTATTTGGAAGGAAATAGTGGGTATGGGACAAGAAAGAATAATTTCTGTTACAAAAATTATTACTAAAACTATTTTCAATAAAAACAGGATAAGAATTTTGGATAACGGTACGAAATCGGAAAATTTGGGTAGGTAAATTTAATTCTCAAATTTTCAATAATTTTGGTAAGAGTTGATTATGGGATGGATATCCACACTGAGAAAAATATTTTAGAAATTCTGGGTAATTTTTAAAAACATTTAAAGAATTATAATTTTGAAAGATAATTTCCATTAATTTTATAAAATTAGGGAAATATAGATGGAGGAACCATTGGCCCATTGTTTAAGGATTTAAAATACTTCTACATAAAGTCTGGGGTTCGATTCCCCTAAAAAGCAGTTTCTTGTAGATTAATGGATGCAAAAAGTTTCACGAGTTTTAGAGTAATGCTGATAGAATCGTCCCTCGTGGTCACGTGTGTCGCGGAAAAAGTTTGTCTATCATAGAAATGGCATACAAGCAAAACTGCCTGTCATAGAAGCGAGTGTTGGAGAGAGAGTTTGTCCATCATAGGAAAGTCGTACATGCAGAACCGCTTGTCGAGGAGAATTTGCGTTATGGAAAACATTTTTATCGTAATCGCATATACTACATGTAGTCATATCATCATAATATGATTAGATTTATTATTTCTAATGATTTCACAGACGGAAAAAATAGGGTATACAGGTATCTCATATGCTATGGATCTGAAAACATTTATCGTCTAGGAGATAATAAGTTCCTAAGAGAGAATCCATCTCCATTAATGATCTTCTAATCCAACTAAATTGAGATCAGATTCCATTCTCTTTGTGTAATTTTAGGGGAGAAGATGTGTGCATTAAAAATCTACATCAAGGTTTCACACACATCTTTGAATCCACATTTGAGAGCAAAGAATCCACATTGCTCATCCTATTCACGTTGAATTCACCAACATGTTCCTAGGCAAGTTTGGATAAAGTAATTGGACTATTCCCTAGGAATTGTTTTTCCAAATATGGATCATCTATTATAGAGTATTCCTCGAATATATAAAGATGATAGTTTTTTATGGATTTTTTGCTATATCTGGAAACTTAGAAATGATAAGTCTTTAAAATTATCGATAGAAACCCGCAAGAAATCTTAAAATTGGTGGAAACCGAAGCTTTAGCTTGGAATCGACACAAGTTAAAGATCATAATGAGCTTAATCAAATCTTTTAGGATACTGGTCTTACACCCTATTCTTAGAATTCATTGTTAAAAGGGTTTTGATGTCATGTAGATGGTTTGTGGAAAAAGATGGAAATTTTCTATGAAATGGTTTGGTTTTGCTTTCAAGATGATGTGGAGAGATTAATTATAGAGGCATGTAACACGCTGAATTAGAAGCTCTTATTTGAACAATGACTAGTATAAATGCATAACCAAAAACATATAGGACTGCGAAATCCAGATTGAAAATCACGAATGAAAAAAAAATAAGGAAAGACGAATACGCAGAGGCGAGATATGATCTCTTTCCTTAATAAAATAAATCTCCTGCAGTATGGCGGTTTTGATGAGATTATGAATCACATGATACAACCGTGTTGAGACTATAATCGTTACACCCGATTATATAATCTACGAACTATTATCTATACTATACTCTCGAGACTTACTTAAGAAAGAGAAGTAGAAGATTGTTGGATGCTTGGTTTATTTCGTAATTGAATGATTTGAGAGTAGAGGTGAGACCTTAACTTATAGGGAGAAGATACTTGATCCCGAAGTTTGGGATATGCTTTGCGAGATTTGGCTTGATCCGCAAGTCTAGAATATTCGCAGAATATTCTTCCTTTACGCGCAAGGATGAGCTCAAAAATAGAAGATTTCTGTTTTGTTCTGCAAGGATAAAGATTTGGAAATATTCACTTGATTTAATCGGACTCAATCAAGAAAATTCAAGATCTATCCGAAATTATGCAAAAATCTTTAATAGAAATTAATTAAATTAATAATATAAATTTTCCCAAAAGGAATAAGTGCTTGTAGGCCTTTGGCCCACATTCCCCAAGCCCAAGCCCGAGCCCGCCCCAGCTCGGCTCGGCATGGCACAACAATGGTGCACACGCGCGTGTTTGTGGTTTTGCTACTATCCATACATCTCTTACTCCATAGTGTCTCTTTCCAAGCTAGTGAAGCATAGTGTGAGTTTAACACTATATGTACAAGTGGAAATATTTTTCTCCAACCAATGTTGGACATTTTGCTCATTTTGATATTTAGTCAAAATTACATTGTTTAAAAGCTTTCTAAGCTATCCACTTTACATACTTATTTCTCATTCAAATTGACTTTAATTTTTACAAGTAAATACACTAACTCATAGTGCTTATTACAAGGATTACAAAGATCCCAAGATCAGGTTATTCCGGTGATGAATTTCACCGAAAAAGTCGTCGGAAGTTTGGCCAAACGCATTTGTAAAAAATTGGATTCCAATAATCCCCACATGAATAGAAATTACTCTAAACATATGATGCCTATACAGGCTCGATAGACTAGATAGACTTGACTGACATGACTTACAGACTTTCGAGAGTATAAGCAAAAAATCACTGTGTATGAGATAGTAGCATATTTCAGCCTTGAACTCTCATTGTTGATAACTGTCGAGTTTACTTGGCTAGTAGGTGAACATGATGTCTTGAACCACCCGGAGTTTGATGTAGACTTAGACAACAAGTACAACTCAATTTTATTTCTCCGTATAATTAAGTTCTCTATTGTGTTCATTGAGGCCTTTAACTTTCTTTGGTAGATCATGAGTGAACTTGGAAAATATACACTTATGTTCGTCCTCCTAGAAACGGCCTCATTTCACACTTATTAGGTGACTTTTACTCGCTTCTGTCATATAATAAAGTATCCTGTTATACTTCGCATATATGATAGACTAGATAGACTTGACTGACATGACTTACAGACTTTCGAGAGTATAAGCAAAAAATCACTGTGTATGAGATAGTAGCATATTTCAGCCTTGAACTCTCATTGTTGATAACTGTCGAGTTTACTTGGCTAGTAGGTGAACATGATGTCTTGAACCACCCGGAGTTTGATGTAGACTTAGACAACAAGTACAACTCAATTTTATTTCCCCGTATAATTAAGTTCTCTATTGTGTTCATTGAGGCCTTTAACTTTCTTTGGTAGATCATGAGTGAACTTGGAAAATATACACTTATGTTCGTCCTCCTAGAGACGACCTCATTTCACACTTATTAGGTGACTTTTACTCGCTTCTGTCATATAATAAAGTATCCTGTTATACTTCGCATATATGATAGACTAGATAGACTTGACTGACATGACTTACAGACTTTCGAGAGTATAAGCAAAAAATTACTGTGTATGAGATAGTAGCATATTTCAGCCTTGAACTCTCATTGTTGATAACTGTCGAGTTTACTTGGCTAGTAGGTGAACATGATGTCTTAAACCACCCGGAGTTTGATGTAGACTTAGACAACAAGTACAACTCAATTTTATTTCCCCGTATAATTAAGTTCTCTATTGTGTTCATTGAGGCCTTTAACTTTCTTTGGTAGATCATGAGTGAACTTGGAAAATATACACTTATGTTCGTCCTCCTAGAAACGGCCTCATTTCACACTTATTAGGTGACTTTTACTCGCTTCTGTCATATAATAAAGTATCCTGTTATACTTCGCATATATGAAAGTTATAAAATTATTCATTAAATGCAATGCTTGACCTTAAAACTTACAGGAAACACAGTCAGTCATCTGAGAACTGGGTAGTGATGTAACGTCTTTCAGTGCTTTTATCAGATTTTTCTTGATTTAGTTGTCCCTTTGAACAAACATCATGGGATCTCCAATCTTGTAGGTGGGGTGTAACATCCGTGTCCCGAGAACGAGAAGTTGAATTTATTTCAGGATTAAAAAGCTGAGTTTTACAGGTTTTTATTTAAATCATATAAAATCTGAGGTGGTAAAAAAGAGAATCGGAAAGTTTGGGGTTGTTTCTGTTGGATCAGAAAGTTGTGAGGGGTTAATTTGATAAGATTAGAATTATGGGGCTAAATTGAGTAGATTGGAAAGTTGAAGGACCTATGTGAAATTTTTGGAAAGAAATAAGTAAACCCTACGAGCCCTATGGGTTTATTAAAACCAACCCTAGCCTTCGTCCCTTCTCTACGTTGCTGCTTTCATCAAAAACTTTCGCCGCCACCTAAGAGAGAGTTGGGTTTGGTGATAGCGTGAGAGAAGTGAGGAGCTCGGTTGTGACGAGAAGAAGAGAGAATAAGGGCTCCTGGGTTGGCGTGAAGAGCTTGGCGTGAGAGGAGAATGTGGTCGTTGTTAAGGTTGCCGTGAGGGAGAAGCTGCAAGTCTCTCTCTCCATCTCATCCTTCGTCATGGTAATAATCTCCCCTCCGCCTTAGTTGCTTTTGATGTTGTTGTTGTGATCGGTGACTTTGATCGGTGTTGGTTTTGGTGAATCACGGCTGTGGCGACGGAGGCGTCGTGGTGAAGTTGATCGGACGTGTCATGACGGTGAGATCGAGTGTTCAAGTGAGGTTTAATTGTTGGGTTGTGTTGGTGATCGATGGTGTCCGTTGGTGGCGTTATGGTGGAGACGTTGACGGTGGTGGTGTTGTAGGTGCAGAGAATCATGTGAAGAAGAAGATGTGATTCCATTATGTGACTTAAGTTACGTAATCAAAATAGTTTTATTATTTTATTAATAAATTATGTTAGTTATATTATTATTTAGTAATATTTTATTATTATTAGGTTCTGTGTTCGGAAAGTTAGGGTGTAGAAATTCCAAAAAAAGCTTCCGGAAGTTACAGAAAAGTTATTTCGAAAAGTTCTACTTCTGGCTAAGGTAAGTGCATTACCATGGTCGGACATTTTTACGAAAGTTTTCTAGGGTAATTACGTGTTAGGATTTATTTCTGTTTTTTTTTGTGATTATTCGCTATATATTTATTGTTGAAATAAATTCCAAAAAAATTTGCTGTTAATTGCTGTTAATTGTGAGATTACATTCTGTGATTTTTCCGTGAATTGCCGTTGAATTAATTTTTGAGAATTAATTATTTTAATCATGTTTGGTTGTTTCAAAATGTCGTTAATTGATTTAATTCATTATTTTGCGGTGAATTAATTGTCATCAAGTTGTTGTGTTGCTGTTTGTTTAGTCCGGGCATTTAATTATACCGGAGGGTATTTTCATAATTTTGTCCTAATTGACCTAGTAGACGGGTTGATCGTCTCCTCAGTATTTATTAAATACTGACTGCGTCTATTCGTAATGGCGCAGGTAAGGGAAAGGATAAAGTTAGTTGAAGCTCGTGGAACTGCGGTGACAGATCAAGATGACATACCATGAGGGTTGTTATTTATTTTATTTATTTATAGATTGCTGTTCGTCGTGGTTGTTGTTTTCCCTAAACCGTTAGGTTGTTAGTTGATTCAAATTTATTGGTTTATAATAAATCGTTATCGCTGAGCTGTAATTGTTTCCGTCTGGTGGGAGTAACTAATAATTATGGGTTATTATTAGTATTAAAAAAAAAATTGGTCGGGGCGTTTCAATTTGGTATCAGAGCAGAGTTGATTGATGTTGTTTTTTGGGGGTGTTTGGGTATCTCATCTTCTGGCCAATAACAGTTCTGCGGTAAGACGTCCTTGTTGTGTTTGGTTATTATTTTAGTGGTAATTAATAACTCGTAGTTTTGTAAGATGGTGAATCCTGGTAGAGTTTCGGGTCGTGGTGGCCGAGCCAATCGTGGAGGTCGAGCGGAGTCCTCTGGGGAGATCGTGGAGAGCTGGAGTGGCAGTAGAGTCCTCTAGGGAGAGTGTGGCGCAGAGTGTCACAGTGGAGCAGGTGGGAGTGGAGTATCATATTGGAGGTGTTCAGGGTCGCGTGGCTGGTAGTCTTAGCTTATTGTTTTCGTAGGGACCTTGAGCATAGCAGGGGTCAAGTCTCATGTAATGTTTGACTCTGGAGCATCTCACAATTTTGTTACACCAAGTTGGGTGTCTGAGAATGGGATCCAGGAGCTGTCTGGTGATCATTCGGGAGTAGTGAGAGTCACTGGGAGTCGGTTATTGGAGATTCGAGGTTGTATTGAGGGCATCAACATTAATGCCGGCTGATTTGATAGTCTGTCTAGTGGAGCTCTATGACGTTATTTTGGGCATGGACTGGCTGAGGAAGTTCAAGGCTCATCTTAATTGTCATAGAGGCCGAGTCATTTTCGAGCGAGCAGGTAGGAGATTGGTTTACCAGGGGGTGCGACCGGTTTCCGCAAGCATAGTGGTTTCGGCTATTCAGTTTGAGGATGTGTTCCAGCCGTTGAGGGAATTACCGCCATCGAGGTCCAATCTTTTCAAGATCGAGTTGGAGCCAGGGACCTCACCGTTTTCTAAGGCATTGTACAGGATGGCTCCAGCCGAGATGGCAAAGCTGAAAAAGCAACTGGAGGATCTGTTGGAGAAGGGTTTTATCTGACCGAGTAGTTCACCGTGGGGAGCACCGGTCTTGTTTGTGAAGAAGAAGGATGGGAGTTTCCGGTTGTGCATCGGCTACCGGGGATTAACCGCGTCACTGTGAAGAATAAGTATCCGCTGCCTAGGATTGGACAGTTGTTGGATTAGTTGGGCAGAGCTACGTGGTTCTCCAAGATTGATTTGGCATGTGGATACCACCAGATTCCTATAACTGAGGTGGATGTTCGGAAGACGGCTTTCAGGACGAGATACGGGGACTACGAATTTGTGGTGATGCCGTTCGGGTTAACTAATGCGCCAGCTGCATTTATGAGGTTGATGAACGGGGTCTTCCAGGAGTATCTGGATGAGTTCATCATTATCTTTATTGATGACATTTTGGTGTATTCCAAGAGTCTTTAGGAGCACGCGAGCCACCTGAGAAGTTGCGGGACCAACAGCTATTTGCTAAGTTGAGCAAGTGCAGTTTCTGGCAGCGGAAGATGGGTTTTCTGGGTCATATTATCTCAGAGAGCGGAGTGGGTGTGGACCCGGAGAAGATTCAGGCAATGAGGAGTGGCCGAGACCGAAGAATGCCACAGAGATTCGTAGTTTTCTTAGGCTGGCTGGTTATTACCGGAGGTTTGTCAAAGGTTTTGCCAGCATGGCTCATCCTATGACTAAACTTACCAGGAAAGAGGTTCCTTTCGTGTGGTCACCGCAGTGTGAGAAAAGCTTTTTGAAACTCAAGAAGATGTTGGTTAGCACGCCGGTGTTAGCTTTGCCAAAGCCAGATGAGCCGTATGTTGTGTACACTGACGCGTCCAAGCTGGGACTCGGATGTGTGCTTATGCAACAGGGGAGGGTGATTGCCTATGCTTCACGGCAGTTGAAGAAACATGAGTGCAATTATCCTACTTACGATTTGGATATGGCAGGGGTAGTGTTTGCCCTAAAGATCTGGAGGTCTTATCTGTATGGCGAAAAAGTACAAGTTTTCACGGACCACAAAAGTCTGAAGTACATCTTTACTCAGCCCGAGCTAAACCTGACGCAGAGACGATGGATGGAGCTGGTTGGGAATTACGATCTAGAGATAGCTTACCATCCTGGTAAAGCTAATCTCGTGGCTGATGCCTTGAGCCGGAGGTGAGTAATCTCAGATACAGAGAGAAACGCAGGGACTCTAGTGGGCATTGTGAATGCCTTGTAGTTGTGTGCTGTATCCGAAGAGTCCGAGCCACTGCGGTTAGAAGCAGCCAATCAGGTAAATATTCTGAGCAAAGTGCGGATTACACAGGAGTTAGATGCGGAGTTGATTGGGGCTTCTAGAGCAAAGAAGCCGGAGTATGAGGTTTCTAGCAATGGGAATATATTACTGCATGGCAGGGTATATGTACCGAAAGATGACTTGCTTAGGCAGTAAATTCTTAGAAAAGCGCACCAGAGTCGGTTTTTGTTTCATCCTGGAGCTACCAAGATGTACTGTGATCTCAAATGGTATAATCAGTGGGTAGAGATGAAGAAGGACGTCGCCAGCTGGGTTGGCGGGTTGGATACCTGCCTGTTGGTGAAGGCTGAGCATCAGGTTCCGAGCGGTTTTGCTGAGGAGTTTACCTATTTAAGAATGGAAGTGGGACATAATCACCATAAATTTCGTGGTTGGTCTGCCGGTTTCATGAACCAAGGATGTTATTTGGGTCATCGTTGATAGGTTGACCAAATCATGGAGCTGAGGTCTTGCCTAGGAGATAGGTCAGCGAGATTGTGAAGCTGCATGGGGGTACCTGTGAGTATAGTGTCAGATCGGGTTCCAAAGTTCTCATCATTTTATTGGAGAGCTTTTCAGAGGGAGATGGGTACTAAGATACACATGAGTACAACTTATCATCTGCAGACGGGATCGGCTGTCAGAGCGCACAATCCAAACATTGGAGGACTGGTTGCGGATGTGTGTACTGGATTGGGGCGGATATTGGTTTGACCACTTGAATTTGGCGGAGGTTACGTACAACAACAGTTACTAGGCTAGTATCGGTATTGCACCATTTGAGACTCTCTATGGTAGACCATGTTGGACACCACTGTGTCGGACTCAAGTGGGGGAGAAGAGTTTGCTGGGGGCCAATTTTATGCAGGAGACTACGGAAAATATTCGTGTTTTTAAGCTGAACATGAAGGAAACACAAGATAGGCAGAAGAGCTATCCTGACAAGGGTAGAAAAGAGTTGGAGTTGTGTTGGAGATATGGTGTATCTCAAGATGACCATGCTGCGAGGTTCGAACAGGTCTATTTCTAAGACTAAGCTGAGTGCTCCGTATATGGGTCCTGTTAGGGTGTTGGAGCGTATTGGGGCATTAGCTTATAGGCTGGAGTTGCCAGAGGCGATGCGGGCATTTCATAAGGTGTTCCACGTTTCGAAGCTAAAGAAGTGCCTGCATAAAGAGGATCGGGTGATGGCTGAGATTTTATCTGATCTTCTGCCGAGTATGGTTGTAGAGGCGAGGCCTCTGGAGGTACTTGACTATGAAGTCAGACTGATTAGGAGGAAGCAAGTTCTAGAGATAAAGATCTTGTGGGATTGCAATGGAGCGGTGGAGGAGACTTGGGGACTAGAAGCAAAGATGAAGCGGAAATTTTCCAAGTGGTTTGGAAAGCTGGAGACTTAGCTGGAGTCCCAGTGCTGTTTTGCTGAGTTGTTGTATTTTCTTGCTGTTTAAGCTGTTGTAGTCGTTTAGTTTTGCTGAAACTTATAACGATGTACCGTTTTACCTTTTATTCAATAATAAAGTAGAGTTTTTATTGAATATGTTGTGTTGTTGAGTTGTTTATACTTAGTTCGGCTGTGAGGATCGTGCTGTGTTGATCCTAGTACTTGGTTTGGCTGATTAGAACTCGTCTTAATGCTGCTTGATGGGGTTCCGTGCTGTGAAATCTCATCGCTGGATGGTGTTTACCGGTCGAGTTTCAGTGTGATTCTCGATGCATTCTCGGTAAGCTACTAGAGATCTTAGGATCTTGCTGAACCATCTGATCGGGTCATGCTGGACTTTGAGATGCTTGTCATTTTTACTGCGCTGAGTTGTTCTGAAGATCCGGGAGGCGTAGTTTTTGCTGATTGGATCACACTGGACTTTGAGATGCTTGTTATCCTCACTGCGCTGAGCTGTTCCGGGGATCCGGTAGACGTAGTTTATTCAAACTAAGTGGGGTCTTGTGGTATAGGATTCCGAGAGTATTTGAACTAAGTATAGATAATGTTGTATAGAGTTATAGCCGAAAGGCTAAGCTGTGTTGTGTTGTACTGATAACCAAAATGTTATGCTGTGTTGTGTTGTGATGATAGTCAAGAGGTTGTGATGTGTTGTGCTGATAATCAAAATGTTATATTGTGTTATGCTGATAGCCGAAAAGCTAAGTTGTGTTGTGTTGATAGCCGAAAGGCTATGTTGTATTGTGCTGTTAGCCATGAGGGCTATGTGGACTTATGTCGTTAACCGTGGAGTTACGGTTAAGCCGTGGTGTTGGCTGTAGTTATGTTGAGTCGTGTTGTTGGCTGTAGTCTATGTTGAGCCGTGCTGTTGGCTGTAGTTATGTTGAGTCGTGATGTGGTTGTGGAGTTATGTACAACTGAAATGCTAGTCGTTGAGTGTAATAAGCTGTTGATCCGGGCAGTTGTCAAGATGATGTTGAGCCGGGGGAACGATTGATCCTAATTAGATCAACCTACCCAAAGTTATTGTTGGTTGTGACTGATATTGTGGGTAAGAATATTTACGTTGGATATTCTAAGGATAGGAATACGGTGTGCTGAGATTTTGCTGAGTCGAATCATTTGTGCTTGTCTAACCTTGCGAGGTTAGGTGGTTGGGAATTTGAGAGCCTGAATGGTTCTTGGTTGCTGAAAGAGATTATATGGTTCTCTTGGATAGTGGACTCTCCGTCATTCAAAGAAAAGTGGGTTCTGAGAGTGAGGGTACGAATCGTGAGCCGAGTAGCTTGGCGACGAACAAAGTGAGGTAACTGGTGAGATGATCTATTTGTTGAGCTGTGTTGGCTGGTGGTTTCCAAGAGAAAGAAAACCAATGTAAGGTTGGTAGCTAGGTCTCTTTTTACTAGGGGATTGGAGTTGTGAGATTCGAGGACAAATCTATATTAGTGAGGGAGAATTGTAACATCTGTGTCCCGAGAACGGGAATTTGAATTTATTTCAAGATTAAGAAGCTGAGTTTTACAGATTTTTATTTAAATCAAATAAAATCTGAAGTGTTAAAAAAGAGAATGGAAAAGTTGGAGTTGTTTCTGTTGGATCAGAAAGTTGTGAGGGGTTAATTTGATAAGATTAGAATTATGGGGCTAAATTGAGTAGATTGGAAAGTTGAAGGACCTATGTGAAATTTTTGGAAAGAAATAAGTAAACCCTACGAGCCCTATGGGTTTATTAGAACCAACCCTAGCCTTCGTCCTTTCTCTACATTGCCGCTTTCATCAAAAACTTTCGCCGCCACCTAAGAGAGAGTTGGGTTTGGTGATGGCGTGAGAGAAGTGAGGAGCTCGGTTGTGACGAGAAGAAGAGAGAAGAAAGGCTGCTGGGTTGGCGTGAAGAGCTTGGCGTGAGAGGAGAATGTGGTCGTTGTTGAGGTTGACGTGAGGGAGAAGCTGCAAGTCTCTCTCTCCATCTCATTCTTCGTCACGGTAAGAATCTCCCCTCCGCCTTAGTTGCTTTTGATGTTGTTATTGCGATCGGTGACGTTGACCGGTGTTGGTTTTGGTGAATCACGGCGGTGGGGATGGAGGCGTCATGAAGTTGATCGGATGTGTCGTGACGGTGAGATCAATTGTTCAAGTGAGGTTTGATCATTGGGTTGTGTTGGTGATTGATGGTGTCCATTGGTGGCGTTATGGTGGAGACGTTGACGGTGGTGGTGTTGTAGGTGCAGAGAATCATGTGAAGAAGAAGACGTGATTCCATTATGTGACTTATGTTACGTAATCAAAATAGTTTTATTATTTTATTAATAAATTATGTTAGTAATACTTTATTATTATTTTAGTAATATTTTATTATTATTAAGTTGTGTGTTCGGGAACGTAGGGTGTAGAAATTCCAAAAAAAGTTTCTGAAAGTTGCAGAAAATTTATTTCGGAAAGTTCTACTTCTAGCTAAGGTGAGTGCAGTACCGTGGTCAGACATTTTTACGGAATTTTCCCGGGTAATTACGTGTTAGGATTTATTTCTGTGTTTCTGTGATTATTCGCCGGGAAATAAATTCCAAAAACATTTGCTGTTAATTACTGTTAATTGTGAGATTACTTTCTGTGACTTTTCCGTGAATTGCCGTTGAATTAATTGTTGAGAATTAATTGTTTTAATCATGTTTGGTTGTTTCAAAATGTCGTTAATTGATTTAATTCATTATTTTGCGGTGAATTAATTGTTATCAAGTTGTTGTGTTGTTGTTTGTCGAGTCCGGGCATTTAATTGTGTCGGGGGTATTTTCATAATTTTGTCCTAATTGACCTAGTAGACGGGTTGATCACCTCCTCAATATTTATTAAATACTGACTGCGTCTATTCGTAATGGCACAGGTAAGGGAAAGGATAAAGTTAGTTGAAGCTCGTGGAACTGCGGTGACAGATCAAGATGACATACCAGGAGGGTTGTTATTTATTTTATTTATTTATAGATTGATGTTCATCGTTGTTGTTGTTTTCTATAAACCGTTATGTTGTTAGTTGATTCAAATTTATTGGTTTATAATAAATCGTTATCGCTGAGCTGTAATTGTTTCCGTCTGCTGGGAGTAAATAATAATTATGGAGTTATTTTTAGTATTAAGAAAAAAAAATGGGTCGGGGCGTTTCATGGGGTATCCATCAAACATCCTCTTTGAGTCCTAGGCTTCAAACCCATTCCCTTCGACTATTTTAAGACTTGATCTCATGCTAATCCTTTTGTAAAGGGATATGCTAAGTTGTCGGCCGACTTGATGCAATCTACAAAGATTACACCCATTGAGATCAAATGTCTAATGGTTTTTTGCGTCTTCTGATATGGCGAGATTTACAATTATAAAGATTTTTCAGTCCTCGGGATATAGCCGATTGATTATCACAATGTATACGCAGTGCCAGGACTGGTTTCTCCCACATCGGGATATCTTCCAAGAAACTAAGAAGCCATTATGCTTCCTCTGTTGTTTTGTCTAAAGCAATGAACTCAGATTCCATGGTTGATGGATTTCTTTATCTCTTAAGGCTGTAATTTCTACAAGAGTTCTAGTTGAAGTTATTCTCGTCACCGGAGAATAGGTGTCATAGAAATCTAGACCATCTTTTTGTCTGAATCCTTGCACCACAAGTCTTGCCTTGTACATATCAATTGAGCCATCCATCTTCATTTTTGTTTTGAAGATCCATTTACATCCTAGTGCTTTAAAGCCTTGAGGTAAATCAGTAATCTCCCATGTATGAGCTCGCATAATGGAGTCGATTTCACTATTGACTGCTTCTTTCCAATATTCTGCCTCAGGTGTCGACATAGATTCGTTGTATGTCATTTGTTCATTCTCTACAAGAAAGATCATGAAGTCATGACAAATAATTTCTAGCTCCTTACGAGCTCTTTTACTTCGTCTAGGTTCATCTTTTTGTCTACTTTAGTTACTGAAACGCTAGAACTTCTGGCCTCATTTGTCGAGATAATTGTGTCTCTTTCTTCATGAATTCATTTCAGACTTTGTTTATCTTTACACGAAAAGATATTTTCAACGAAGGCACGTTCTTTGATTCCATTACAATATGAACATGGATATCTGGTATATCGTACTTATGTACCAGAAACCGATAAGCACTATTGTTGTGTGCATATCCAATGAAAATACAATCTACGGTTTTAGGCCCGACTGTGACCTTTATGGAGATTGGTACTGCAACTTTTGCTAAGCACCCCCACACTGTCAAGTATTTGTACAAAGGTACGTTACCTTTCCAAATTTCATATGGTGTCTTGCCAGTTACTTTGTGTGGTATTTTGTTGAGGATATAGTTTGTGGTGAGTACCCCCCCCCCTCCACAGATTCTGGGGTAGCCCAGAATCCTGCAACATAGCATTCATCATCTATTTCAGAGTTTGATTCTTTCTTTCTATAACTCCGTTATATTCCGGTGAATAAGGAGTGGTCATTTGATGTATAATGCATTTCTCTTGACAGAACGGATTGAATAGCCCATCATATTCTCCTCCTCTATCACTTTTTACTATTTTAATAGTTTTTCCTAGTTGGTTTTCAACTTCCGTCTTGTATTTTCTGAATTTTTTCAAGAATTTATCCTTACTACATAGTAAGTACATATAGCAGTATCTTGTACAATCGTCTATGAAAGTGACAAAATACTTTTTACCGCTTCTAGTTGGTACGTACTTAAAATTGCAAAAATCTATGTGGATTAAGACTAGAGGTTCGTTGTTCTCTCAACATGAGGAGATGGTGTTTTCGTGAGCTTTTCTTGAATACATACTTCACATTTGTCTTTGCTAATTTTGCACTTTGGAATCATGTTCAGATTAATCAGTCTTTGAATAGACTTATATCATGCCAAATATTAGAAGACTCAACCAAATAAGCAACTAGATTCTTATTCATTGAAACTTTGGAAACAGATACATTATTTTTCTTGAGGATTGTCAGTACACACATTTTGATCAGTCCTTCCTTAACATAATCTTTTCCAATAAAAACACCATTCTTCCTAAGGATCAGCTGATCAGCCTCGAAATTAATGGCAAAAATCCGTGCTTGTTCATCAGAGTCCCAGAAATCAGGTTCTTCCTCATGTCGGGAACATACTTCACATTGTTGAGAGTTGCCTTCATGTCGGAAGTCATTTTCAACACAAATTTTCCAGTCCCTTCAATCTTGGAGTGAGACACGTTTCCCATCCTCAGATTCTCGTTAAACTTGCTCTTCTAGTAGGTGGTGAACATGTCTCTGTCAACACAGATGTGTGTGGTAGCCCCTGTGTCATCCAACACTCTTTTGGGTTGTCTTCACTTGTGACCACGTTTGCTTCGGTGACCACTGCACACAATTCAGCTTCGGCCAGGTTGGCCTGATTCTGTTCTTTAGCCTTGTTGTGACACTCTGAAGACTTGTTTCCAATCTTGCCACAATGGTTGCACTTCCTAGAAAATTTCTTGAAGTTAGACCCTTTACGAGCTTGAGTTTGATTCTTAAACCTTTTGGAGTATTGAGGAACAATTTTTTTGGTATCACCTTATTAGGAATTACTTTACTCTTCCCCTTCCTTCTATATTCTGCCATATTTGCATCATGAGTAAACTCTGATTCAGTTTTTTCAAATTTATTCGCCTCATTTTGCAGCATGGAAAACAAGTTTTGTAAAGACAATGGCTTCTGCTTGTACACAAGGTAGTTTTTGAAGTCCCCCCCAACTTGGAGGTAGCTTCTCAACGATGGAATTCACTGTGAGCATCTCACACATCTTTATTCCTTTGTCTGCTATCCCTTGGAATATCAAGTGTAGCTCATGAAGTTGTTCCATGATGGGCCTCGAGTCCACCATTTTGTAGTTAAGGTAATTCGTTGTTGCGAATTTTCCAGAACCTACATTGAACACTTTGTACTTCTTTTCCAACGCCTCCTAGAGATTCTTGGAGTTGTTGGTTTTGGAGTACACATTGAAACAGCTCATTGACCAGGCAGTGAAGTATGTGACCTTTGTAGAGGTAATCCCCATGGACTCATGCTTCGACACTTGCGAGAACATGTGCATCTTACTGGGGACAACTCTGGTTTGACCCCAGTAAGATACTTAGTCAGATTCAGGTTGTGAAAGAAAAAATACATCTTTTTCTGCCACGACTTGAAGTTGGATCCATCAAACTTCTCTGGCATGAGATTTGAACTCACTGAGCTCGAGATTACCGGTAACCTAGATGGTATCGGCTCATCCGTAGGGTTTGTTATTCCACTTTGCATACCTATTTGGCACCATTGATAGCAACATCATCAACATCGTTAGTCATTCCGAATCTATTCACAAAAATACAGAATTTTAATCAGTATCTAAAATTATGTATAAACGATTAATAATTAATAATAATTTAGTTAATTTGCTAAACAACGTGTTCTAAGGAAAATTGATCCAAAATCCACTTTAGAGTTTCTGTGAATATCACTAGAACTCGCCAACAGATGTTCCCAGAAAGCCGTTAAGGTATTCTTAAACTCTATTTTCTGATCACGTAGATCTTGTTGAAAACATTGTTTCGTGAATCTTCCAATAAGGCATTAGCGGAAACTTTTATCCAACATGCATATTCAGTTTTCGTGATTAAACATTCTACATAATCGTTAGAGAGCGTTTTAGAAATGTTTGAATCATAAGAAAAAATGTTTTCAAAACCGATTTGAAAATCTGTTCGCAATAATCAATCCGTTTATAACTATAAGCAGGAAACGGATTTATTGAATTAAGATTGTAGGATTGCGAAATTCCGGATTGAAAATCACGAACGAAAAACAATAAAAGAAAGACAAATACGCGGAGGCGAGATATGATTTCTTTCCTTAGTTCAATAAATATCTCGCAGTGTGGCGGTTTTGACGAGATTATAAATCTCACTATACAACCGTGTTGAGATTATAATCACTACACCCGATTATAGAATCTACGAACTATTATCTACGCTATACTCTCAAGACTTACTTAAGAAAGAGAAGTAGAAGATTGCTGGATGCTTTGTTTGTTTCATAATTGAATGGTTTGAGAAGAAAGTCGAGACCTTAATTTATCGGGAGGAGAAATTTGATCCCAAAGTTAGGGACATTCTTTGCGAGATTTGGCTTGATCTGCAAGTCCATAATATTGGCAGAATAATCTTCCTTTTCACGCAAGGATCAGCTCAAAAATAGAAGATTTTGGTCTTGTTCCGCAAGGATAAAGATTTGGAAATATTCACTTGATTTAATCGGACCCAATCTAGAAAATTCTATATCTATCCAAAATTATAAAATTTAAGAGAAATTAATTAAATTAATAATATAAATGTGACTCAAAAAGAATAGATGCTTGCGGGCCAAAGGCCCACATTCCCTAAGCCCAAGCCGACGCGGCGGTGCGCGCGCGCGTGTGGTTTTGCATAACATCCATGCATCTCTTACTCCATAGTATCCCTTCCTAAGCTAGTGAACCATAGTGTGAGTTTAACACTATATATACTAGTGGAAATATTTTCCTCCAAGCAATTCGATACTTAGTTAAAATTACATAGTTTGTAAGCTTTCTAAGCTACCCACTTTACATACTCATTTCTCATTCAAATTGACTTCAATTTTTACAAGTAAATACACTAAATCATAGTGCTCATTAAAAAAATTACAAAGACTCCAAGATCCGGTTATTCAGGTGATGAATTTCACCAGAAAAGTCGCCAGAAGTTTGGCCAAATACATTTGTAAAATTGGGTTCCAACAAAACATAAGTAGCAATTGCAATAGTTTTCTCTAAATTGGTGAAAATGGTGTCTATATTGACGGATTGACATGTTTTCTTGATACATATGAAAGATCTCGTAAGGATTAATAACTTGTTTTTATTTTGCTCTCTTTCTTTAATTTTTCGTAATTTAAAATAATAATTAACAAATATTTCTCTGCTTAAAGCGCGGATGGTACCCTAGCATACTGTTTATTTAATTGAGAAAATTGGCAAATATGGTAGTTTTAAAGTTTGTAATTTGTTAAATGGGTATTTTTTTTGTAGGGTAGTTTATATGTGTAAAACTATACCCATCATTCACCTTTATCATTATTTTCGAAATTGCCATTATTCAATTTCTTTCTTTCTCTCATTTTTCTTTATTTCTTTTTTTTTTACTTTCTGTTTTTTTTCTCTCTCTTCTATAAATATTACACACATATATATACATATATCATCTTATATATGTATATATCATCTTATATAGGTGTACACGCTCTTGTATAGATGTACACTCTGTTATAGAAGTGTACAAGCTCGTATATATGTATAAATCATTAACTTATACATATGTACACCATTTTATATAGATATATATGGTCTTATATAAGTGTACAATATCATATATTTATATATTCACTATCAATTATATGGTAAACATCGTCTTATATATGATTATTCTTTGTCGATTAATTATATGGTATGTATGTCTCTAATCACAAAAGAATGTAAGCATAAATCTAAAAAAAATCATTTCTAATTTATAATGTTTGTATATGAAATGAGTGTCCGATTTATAGCGTACATACTAATTATGGTATACACCATCATTTATAATGTACAGATTAATATAATGTGTACACTTCAGTTTAAGATGTTCGAACAAATATCTAGCATATACATTGGTTTATTGTGTACGCCATAAATTAGGGTGTACACAATATACCAATGTGTACACCATATTACCAATATTTATTTTTAAATATCTTTCAAAACTATTAATGCGTGTACATCCAATGTCTATACACTGACATAAATATACTTCGGTTTATGGTGTAAGACATATACTAGAGTGTACACAATAAATAAGGCATCTTTGGTTTACGGTGTACACCATATAGTAGAGCGTACACCAACATATGATAAGTGTACACCGATGTCTGATGGATATACACCAACTTCTGATACGTATACACCGGCTTATGATAGGTGTATATTCACTTCTGATATGTGTACACCGTTTTGTGATAGGTGTACACCCGATACATGTACACCCATTATTTTTTTCATTCGGTCCCACATTTCTCTCTTTTTGGTCTCCCACATTCTCTCTTTTTTTGTCTCCATATTTTATTTATTTTTATTTCTATATTTTTTTCTTTTATGGTCTCCACATTTCTCTCTCTTATTTTTTTCTTTTTTTCTTCTACTATTTCTCTAACAAATAAGGGTAAGATAGACATTTAATTTAACCAATTTTGAAAAACTACCCAAAAAACTACCTTATTCACAAATTTAAAACTTAAAACTACCTAAACTCCAAATAAAATCTTTGAAAACTACCCTTTTAGCAAATAATCTCTATTTAATTATGGATTGATGATATTGTCCACCATATTTAATGTAATCTTACCAGCCTTAAATGTAACCTGGATTAAGTAAATAGTAACCTGATTCTTTGGCTTGGGTGAGAGGGAGAAGAGAAATACTCGAGTATTCCAAACTTGACGAGCTCATGAAATTTTTTGTTTTGCCTAGGAATGCAAAATGGCCATGGAGCATTAAATAAGACAGTTTCATTTATAAGATTTCTAAACAAGAATCCAAAGACTTCATTGACATCTTTACCAAACTAGATGACCAAGATTTCTTCATGGAAGACTTTATTCTGCATGCCACTTCTTATACAACCCAGTTTAACAAAGAACCTGACATTACACCTATAGTACTTGTTGAACCCCCTCAACATCTGCGTAACATAGTGTAGGATCATTCTCTACGACATATATCTTCATCTCCTTCAAACACCGGAAAGACTCCAAGAAATGCTTTATCATATCAAGCTCTCTGATTGTTCCCCGAAGCCCATTAATCTGCATTTATCAGTCTCATAGTGTAGGAGACCCTGCAAGTGGAAAGGAGAAAATTATAAATTCTTAAAAGTATGAACTACATCTTTGTAAAATGTTTGACAAATGATGAGTTGGGATTACACCACAAGAACTATAGTTTCTAAATGTGGACAGTTCCGTAAGAGAGCCGGCATTGCTTGCCATCCCAGTTCCTTGTGACTCTTAATGCGTGAAAATTTAAGTTTGTCGAACACCGGGATCGATTCACAGCATAAAGAAAGCACCTGAAACAAGAAAAATCACAACTGCAACGAACTTAGCTTAGATGAAGCTATGGGATTTCTTGGTTTTACTACTGACCTCAAGAGCATCTGCAGAAAGAAAAAGTTTCTGAACATTTCGCATCCCATTCATAAGCTTCCATACATTGCTAAGACGTCAACAACATCATCTTCAACATTTCGCACTCACAATAGCTTGACTTCATCTAAAGTTACCCTAAGCTTGAGTTGAGCCTCACCTACATTCATCAAGTCAAAGTAATCTGCCGCAACACAATCAGAATAGTCAAAGTAAACCAGACTTGGAGCATCAAAAGAAATGCTTTTTGGAGTTAAAAAGTCTTCATAACAGTATTCATAAGAAGCATACATAGTTAGCTTCTTGAGGCTTGCACTTGACGCGATTTCATGAATATTGGACCATTCCATTCCAGCCAAATGTAACTCCTCAAGCACAGGGAAACAAGAAGAAAACTTCTCAAACGGATCACATAGTATTATAACCAACTGCGAGTCAATATCAAGAGTCTTAAGCATTGGTAAGAAATTGCATTCACTTTCATTCCACCAATCAACACCATATTTACTTCTTAGTTTCAGCTCCACTAGTGTCTTGCTAACAAACAGCTCTTCAGGGAGACGATACAGTTCTTCTTCGAAATCGCATCTCGGAAAATATAGGACAAGTTCAAGGCGAAAAACACCTCGTTGCAACACATTACATATCCAACGATTCATACGATTTGTATCAATACCAGTTTGACACTTGAGTGAGAATTTCGTAATAGGAGAATCACCTTGCAAGGTCAAAAATTTATCAACAAAATCCATGAAGCGTTCTATCATCCCATCCCTTTCACGCTTATCCCATTCAGGATAAAGAAAAACAGAGCCATCAATGTCGAGATTTGGGACAAGTACCCATAAATTTAGCCATCTTTTCGAAAGAACTGATGTTATTAGATATTTTAGTGGTTTAGTTAATAATTATGTACAGAACCGGTTTGTACCGGTTGATTGTTTTTGTATATATACTTTGTATAGTGCATTAAGTGTAAAGAATAGAATCAGATTAAAACCCATTTCTCTCCAACGTCTTCTTCGTTCATCCTCCTTTCACCATTATTGATTCTGTTCATATCTTGTTTCTATTATGGTATCAGAGCTATACGCTTAGTTCTTTATTTTTATTTTTATTCTTTTTATCTCTGATTTCTTCTCTTTCCAAAGATGGTGACTCTCCGAAAATCTGTTCGTCGCGAAAACAAATCTAACGGTGCAGGGAGTTCAGCTTCGAAATCGACTAGATCTGCTGCTCCGCTTATGGATTCAGCCGTTCCGATTCTCCCCACTGCTCCGATTACCACAGATCCGTTTGTTGATTTCACGGATAGCTCGTCTTCACCTTTTTCTCTCCATAGTGCCGATCATCCTGGTTTGGCTCTCATCGCTATTCAACTTGACGGATCCAACTATAATCACTGGAGTTCTGCGATGCTGATTGCACTCGATGCGAAGAACAAGATTGCTTTCATCGATGGCTCTCTTCCTCGTCCTTGTGAAGGTACTCCAAATTTTAGGATCTGGTCTCGATGTAATTCGATGGTTAAATCGTGGTTATTAAACTCGGTTTGTAGGCAGATATATGGTAGTATATTGAATTTTGATGATGCTACTATGATATGGAAGGATTTGCATAATAGATTTCACATGACGAATTTGCCAAGAACATTTCATTTGATTCAGCAAATTCAGGATCTCCGCCAAGGTTCCATGGATTTATCTAGCTATTACACTGCTTTGAAAACCCTATGGGATCAGCTTGATGGTAGTGAACCTCGTGATATGTGTCTCTGTTGCAATACCTTTAACTGTCCTAGTCAACAAGCTGCTCAAGCTAAGGTTGATAGAGGTCGTATCACTAAATTCCTTGCTGGTTTGAACGAATCTTACTCTATCATCCGAGGCCAAATTATTATGAAGAAACCTTTGCCTGACATTGCTGAGATCTATAATATATTGGATCAAGATGACAGTCAAAGAAAATTTGGAACAAGTGTTGTTCCAATGCTTTTCGAGTTGGGATGTTGGGCATCTTCCTGGTGTGTTGAATGCTGCTGTTTCTTCCAACTTTACTGGTTCTTTGAATGCTGCATATCAGTCAGCTCATAGAAAAGATAAGCCTATATGTTCCCATTGTGGTTATGCTGGACATATAGTGGATCGTTGCTATAAGTTACATGGTTATCCACCTGGTTGGAAACCAAGGAAGCAATTATTAAATCAATCTTCTCAGTCTTCTAATCAAAATTAAGCTTCTTTGCTGATCATGTTGGTTTACGCGAGAAACCATCTGCTGGTTTGGATAGTCTGGTTGGAAATCTCTCTAAGGATCAGATTCAAAGCTTCATAGCTTATTTCAGTTCCCAACTTCAACCACAATCAGCTACACAAACTCAGCCTACAACTTTCTCTTCTTCTAGTTCTCAGAACAATGAAGCATCTGGTATCTCATTTTCACCTTCTACCTACAGTTTTATTGGGATTTTAAGTGTTACAGAGTATGTGACTGATATGAGAACATGGGTTGTTGATTCTGGAGCAACTCACCATGTATCTCATGACAAGAGTTTATTTGTTGATCTTGATTTATATATTCATCACTCTGTTAATCTCCCCAATGGAAGTATAGTTATGGTAGCAGGTGTTGGTACTGTTAATGTGAATGCTGCAATCAGTTTAAAGAATGTTTTGTATATCCCAGAATTCAGATTAAACCTTCTGAGCATTAGTTCATTGACTACAGATCTTGGATCTCGTGTGGTTTTTGATCTTAATTCTTGTTTAATACAGGATCATATCAGGGGGTTGACGATTGGAAGAGGTAGAAGGATTGCTAATTTATATGTTTTGGATGTTGAAGACCCTGCAGATCCAAGACGTCTTTCTCCTTATAATCTAAATTCTGTAATAGATTCTGCTGTTTGGTATAAAAGACTTGGACATACTTCTTTTTCTCGGATTGATATGCTTACAGATGTACTTGGCATTTCAAAACAAAAGAATAAAGGTGTTTTACATTGTGATATTTGTCAAAGAGCAAAACAGAAGAAACTTCCATATCCCTCTCGTAATAACTTTTGTTCAGCTCCTTTTGATCTGTTGCATATTGATATTTGGGGCCCTTTCTCAGAACCAACAGTGGAAGGTTTCAGATATTTTTTAACTATTGTGGATGATCACACACGAGTCACATGGGTTTATTTACTCAGATTGAAGAGTGACGTATTACAAGTTTTTCCTGAATTTTTGAAAATGGTGGAGACTCAGTTTGAAAAGAAAGTAAAAGCAGTGCGATCAGACAATGCTCCGGAGTTGCAATTTACAGATCTTTATCGTAGTAAAGGGATTATCTCACATCACTCATGTCCAGAGACACCTGAAAAAAATTCAGTAGTAGAGAGGAAGCATCAACACATTCTCAATGTGGCAAGAGCTCTTCTTTTCCAATCGCATATACCTTTATCTCTTTGGGGTGATTGTGTTCTTACAGCTATCTTTCTCATCAACAGAACTCCATCATCGATTCTTGAGAATAAGTCACCTTACAAGATGCTAACGAAGAAGTCACCAGCTTATACAGATTTGAGAACATTTGGTTGCCTTTGTTATGCAAGCACATCTCCACAACATCGACATAAATTCCAAGACAGGGCTAAAGCTTGTGTGTTTTTGGGTTATCCTTCTGGTTATAAGGGTTATAAGTTGATAGATATAGAAAGCAACAATGTTTTCATCTCAAGAAATGTTATTTTCCATGAAAGTATTTTCCCTTTTCACAGTTCTGATCCTGTTGATAGTGAAACAGGTTTCTTTCCTCATATTGGTAGTGAAGTTGCAAGTAAGGGGGAATCATCTGAGCTTCCGGTGGTACCTATTCCTACTGCTGTTTCTCAGTGAGTGTCTAGAACTCCTTCGTACCTTCAAGACTATCATTGTTATTCTCTCCAAGAATCGACTACACATCCCATTTCTCAGGTTTTATCCTACTCTAAACTCTCAGATTCATTTCACTCCTATGTCAATGCTCTCACCAAAATACCAGTACCAACTAGTTATTCTCAAGCTAAGAATATTAGAGAGTATTTTGAGGCTATGAATGCTGAATTGGGAGCTCTTGAGGCTACTTCCACATGGATTCTTTGCTCACTTCCTCCAGGTAAAACTGTTGTTGGATGTAAGTGGATCTACACAGTTAAACTTCATGCAGATGGCAGTCTTGAACGATATAAAGCAAGACTTGTTGCTAAAGGTTATACTCAAAAAGAAGGCCTTGATTATGTGGAAACTTTTTCACCAGTTGCAAAGTTAGCCACAGTGAAGTTGTTGTTATCGATTGCTGCTCAAAAAAATGGTTTCTGGACCAACTTGATGTTTCAAATGCATTTCTCAATGGAGATTTGAAAGAAGAAGTTTACATGTCTTTACCACCTGGTTATGTTCCAAAACAGGGGGAATGTTTTCCTCCTAATGCTGTTTGTAAACTTCAGAAATCATTGTATGGCCTCAAGCAAGCTTCCCGGCAATGGTTCTTAAAATTTTCACAATCTTTGATGGATTTGGGGTTTGTTAAAGGTACAGGTGATCAGACGCTGTTTACTAGAGTTTCTGGTGATATTCAGATGGCAGTATTGGTTTATGTTGATGATATTATCATTGCTAGTAGCTCAGCCACCGCTACAAAATCACTCACAGAGGCTTTGAAGCGTTCTTTTAAACTTCGAGACTTGGGTCCTCTTAAAAATTTTCTTGGTCTTGAAGTTGCAAGGACTTCTGCTGGGATATCTATTTGTCAACGCAAGTATACACTTGATCTTTTGGATGAAACTGGTCTATTGGGTTGTAAACCTTCATCTATCCCAATGGATCCTAGTTTTAAGTTGTTTATGGAAGAAGGGGATTTGTTGGATGATGCAACAAAATATCGAAGATTGGTTGGCAAACTTATGTACTTGACTTTCACTCGTCCTGATATCACATATGCAGTTCATAAGCTTTGCCAATACACTTCAGCTCCGCGAGCTCCTCATCTTCAAGCAGTTTTTAAGGTGCTTCACTATCTTAAAGGCACTGTTGGTCAAGGTCTGTTTTATTCTGCAAATTCTGACTTACAACTTAAAGGTTTTGCTGATGCGGATTGGTCATCTTGCCTTGATACTAGACAATCTACATCTGATTTCTGCATGTTTGTTGGTCCTTCTCTTGTCTCCTGGAAGTCCAACAAACAAGACACTGTTTCCAATTCTTCTGCAGAATCAGAATACAGATCTATGTCTGCAGCTGTACGTGAAATGATATGGTTGAGAAAGCTTCTTACAGATCTCTGGATTGATGTTTCAGAAGCTTCAGCACTTTATTGTGATAACACAGCTGCAATACACATTGCCAATAATCCTGTCTTTCACGAACGGACTAAACACATTGAAAATGATTGTCACATTGTCCGGGAGAAGATTGAAAAGGGATTGATCAAGACTTTGCACGTGAGAAACGACCAACAATTGGCTGATGTGTTAACTAAACCTTTATTTCCTACAAAGTTCAAGTATCTTATATGCAAGATGGCTGTTATTAACATATTCACTCCATCTTGAGGGGGAATATTAGATATTTTAGTGGTTTAGTTAATAATTATGTACAGAACCGGTTTGTACCGGTTGATTGTTTTTGTATATATACTTTGTATAGTGCATTAAGTGTAAAGAATAGAATCAGATTAAAACCCATTTCTCTCCATCGTCTTCTTCGTTCATCCTCCTTTCACCATTATTGATTATGTTCATATCTTGTTTCTATTAGATGTTAAAGCTGGTTCCTTTGTTGTAAGGAAAGACAAGATATGACAGATAACCTCGTTTGGTAGATTGCTCAACCTGTCCAATTTCTCTGTAGGAATAAAAATTGAAACTTTGAACCAGAAAAAAACTCATACAGAGAATCGAATCAGTGGAGTATAAGAGGGGAGTCAAGTTCAGTACCTTACCTGGGTACAGACGCAAAATTCAAGACCCGATTGGAGTGAAGATTTTAAGGTTTTTATCACCTAAATTGAGTGAAGACGGAAGATACGAAGATATGCAAATGCATCAGAGCGAAACGAAGCGTTACACTAAGAAATTGTTTTCAAAAATAAACCAGTAAATAAATTTGGTTAGGGTTGGTTGTTTTTCTTTTTCTTTTAATTTACTGGTTTAGTTTGTACTGGTTTTCAAAGCAAATAAACCGAACCTAAAGATTTTGTCATTTTATTTCCTTTAAATGTAAAGCTTTTGACTGCCAATATTTTATTTGTCATTTTATTTCCTTTAATTGACAAAATCTAACAACCAGCCTATATATATATAATTTATCTTTATGAATTTGAAAGTATCATATATGTATATATTATGTGAGGTTCCCGTGCCTAAATTTCATTATTAATAAATATGCGAAATAGTTGAAGAAAAATGTTGAATCCTGATGTGATCATGGGGAACAATCAAATGAAACTTGAACCTGAAGAGAGCATGGATGGAGTTGAGGATTTATTGTTTGTACTAAGCAGACCATTGACAAGGGCAAGAGCTAAGGCATTCCAAAATTCTATCAATGGACTACTCATTCAAGTGCAAGATCATCAAGCATCTAAGGACTTCACTAAGTACATTGGATATCAGAATATGCTGATGGCAACACCTTCTCAAATGGACTAACAAAGAGAGTGATCCATTTGTACTCTTTTTCCTAATCTTTGGTTTTTTCCCAATGGGTTTTCCAAAGGAAGGTTTTAATGAGGCAAATTGGATCACTTGATCATCAAGTCCATAAGAGAAGTTATCCAAAGCCCACAAAAGTTCTCTTGGCCCAAAAATGAAGATCCATTTCTTGGAGAAGAAGTACAAGCTGAAGTAGAAGAAGTACAAGAGATATTTTCAGCATTTTAAAGTATTTTCAGCATTTTAGTATTTTTAGTTTCAGTATTTAAAGTTTGTTTAGATATTTTCTACTTTCTTGTGCTATATAAGCACGCCTAAACCCTCTTAATAATCAATCAAATTTTTTTTCAAACATCTTTTAGAGTGAATCTCTTTAGTTCTTTTAGAACTTTCGATTGTTTGGTGAGTAATATCCAACAATCAGCTCAATTCGTCTCGGTGTGTCATATCCGGGGAATCAAACCTTGTCTCTCTAGGTGTGTCATATCCTAGGAGGCATTGAGGTGTATCAAGAGCCTTCCGCAACTCTTGTGTGACCAACCAATCCATCATCTATCTATCTATCCATTTCCACAACTCGAAAGTGTCGAATCCTTGGGAGGATCACATCAAGTGGTATCAGAGCACATTTTCGAGTTTGTCTCTATTTCCTATCATCTTCTCACCTTTCCATTGTTCTTAAATCTCTTTTCTACCTTTCTGTTCTTCTACCCAAAAAGATCTAGTCCGATAGCAGTAAAAAAAAAAAAAATTCTAAACCCTAAAAGGGACTGATCAACTCCCTAACCGATCATTTACTAATTTATTACGTTTTTATTCAAAAAAAATATATATATATCTCCTACATTTTTTGTGAACTGATCAGTCACCTATCAAAAAAAAACAAAGAAAAAAAAAGTCTTGATCATCATCTATTCTTAATCTTTTAAATCTCTCATCTTTCGGAAAATCTTATCTTTCTATCTAAATCATCCGATCTGCTTGGTTGTTTGAGTTTCCATCGAGTTTGATTGATTAGTTTGATAAGGACTGTTGAGATTTCACTGCAAGAGAGGTCATTGACGAGAGCTGAGTGAAACACTTGAGTGAAACACTTGAGAGAAACACTTGAGGGAAACATTTTGTGAGGTTTATTACTAACCATTTTGTTTTGCATGGAAAAATAAATGGCGAGTGAAGAAGATAATTCTGACAATGCCAACAGAGAGTGTGCTACTAGAATTCCTAATCTTGAACTGCAAGCTATCATGGGAGAAATGAGACGCATGTTGAGGACAGAACTAGGTGCAGTTCATGAGAGGATCGATAAAATACAAGAATCTGTCCAAGGGCAATCAGAAGTACCACCACCATTGGTACAGCCGGAAACTGTTGTTAGGAGAAGGAGAGGGCAACTTAGGCAAGAAAGAGTTGAGGAGGAAGATGATTATTACAGTGGAGAAAGCCGAGTTTCTAATAGGAGTCATCGGAGACCTAGACGTGTCCGAGAAGCAAGAGACCGAAATGAAGATAATCTCAATGGTCTGAAGTTAAAAATACCACCATTTTATGGGAAGAGTGATCTGGATGCTTATCTAGAGTGGGAGAAGAAGATAGAGCTGGTGTTTGATTGTCAAACAAATTTGGAATACAAGAAGGTCCAACTTGCCGCAGCCAAGTTCTACGACTATGCCATCAATTGGTGGGATCAAGTTGTGACAAGTAGGAAACACAACCATGAACCGCGTGTGGATACTTGGGAAGAGATAAAAAATCTTATGAGAAAGAGGTTTGTTCCCAGTCATTACCACCGGGAGTTGCATCAAAGGCTTAGGAGATTAAGCCAAGAAAGTAGAAGTGTGGACGAATATTTCCAAGAAATGGAGTCCTTTATGATCAAAGCCGACATAGAAGAGGATTCTGAAGCAATAATGGCTAGGTTCCTTAGTGGTTTGTCCCGTGACATTCAAGACAGAATGGAGCTACAAACATATGAAGGTTTGGAGGAAATGCTTCATAAGGCTGTTCTAGTGGAACAACAAATCAAGAGGAGGGGTAGCTCTAAAACGTCATATGGGACTGGAGCATCTCATGCTAGGACCAGTTATCATAGAGAGGACAAGACCATTGTCAAACAAAAGACCGAGTCAAGACCATCCACCACCAATCTGAACACCAAAGGTAAAACCAAGGCAGCCCCTTCTAAAACTAGAGAAGTTCGATGTTTTAAGTTTCAAGGGCGAGGGTACTACACCAACGAATGTATTAATAAGAAGATTATGGTCCTCTTGGAGAATGGTGAGATTGAGACCGAGGAAGAGGTGGAGAATGATTCAGCCTCGAAAGAAGAAGAGCAAGTGGAGTACCAGCCGTGGGAGAGCTTTTGGTAACAAGAAGATCATTGAGTGTTCAAACTAAGGTAAATGAACACGATCAAAGAGAACTTTTGTTTTATACTAGATGCATTGTGGAAGGAAAGGTTTGCAGCCTTATAATTGATGGAGGAAGTCGCACTAATGTAGCTAGTGAAACAATGGTGAGGAAGTTAGAGATAAAATTCATTGAGCATCCGAAGCCTTATAAGCTTCAATGGCTAAATGATGCTGGTGAGATGGCGGTGAGCAGCCAATTATTGGTTCCCATAACCATAGGCAAATATAAGGACGAAATTTTATGTGATATTTTACCTATGGAGGCTGGCCACATCTTGCTTGGAAGACCATGGTAGTTTGATAGAAGGGTTTTGCATGATGGTTTTACCAATAGGTACTCGTTTGAGTACAACGGCCGAAAGACGGTTCTTGCCCCATTGACACCATACAAAGTTTACCTAGACCAGCTCCAACTGAAACAACAAGGAAAAACAACTGTGAGTGACCCCCTAAACACTTCACCACAAAAAGAAAAAGAGAGTTTGAGAAAAACCAAGAAAAAGGCTTGTGAGAGTAAACCCGTGAGGCAATCAAATTTTTTTGTGAGATATAATGTGGTTAAGAGAGCTCTTTTCTCTAAACAACCCATTCTTCTGTTTGTTTACAAAGAAACACTTATGAATCTCACTAACCTCTCACTAGATTTTCTGAGTAAGGTTACTTCTCTTTTGCAGGAATTTGAGGATATCTTTCCGAAGAAGAATCCCAAGGGATTACCACATATCCGTGGGATTGAGCATCAAATAGATTTCGTGCCGGGAGCTTCACTTCCCAACAGGCCTGCTTACAGAACCAACCCGGTTGAGACCAAGGAGTTGCAAAAACAAGTGAGCGAACTCATGGACAAAGGTTACATCCAAAAGAGCATGAGCCCTTGTGTTGTGCCGGTTCTACTTGTACCAAAGAAGGATGGAACATGGAGAATGTGCATTGACTGCCGAGCCATCAACAACATAACAGTTAACTATCGCCATCCTATTTCTCGTTTAGATGATATGCTAGATGAACTATATGGCTCTAGTGTATTTTCTAAAATTGATCTTAAAAGTGGATATCACCAAATTCACATGAAAGAGGGTGATGAGTGGAAAACTGCTTTTAAAACAAAACATGGATTATATGAGTGGTTAGTAATGCCTTTTGGATTAACTAATGCACCCAGCACTTTCATGAGATTAATGAACCATGTTTTAAGAGCTTTCATTGGAGTTTTTGTTGTTGTCTACTTTAATGACATTCTGGTTTATAGCAAAAACTTAGGCGATGTTGAGCATTTGAAATCTGTTTTAGAAGTTCTAAGGACAGAAAAGTTGTTTGCTAACCTAAAGAAGTGTACCTTTTGCACGGATAATCTTGTGTTTCTAGGATTTGTTGTGAGTGCACAGGGTATAAAGGTAGATAAAGAAAAAGTGAGAGCTATCCGTGAGTGGCCAAGTCCAAGTACCGTGAGCGAAGTGAGGAGTTTTTATGGACTTGCCGGATTCTATAGGAGATTTATGAAAGATTTCAGCACCATAGCTGCTCCACTTACTGAAGTGATCAAGAAAAGTGTGGGATTCAAATGGGAAGAAGCACAAGAAAAAAGCATTCCAAACCTTGAAGGAGAAACTTACTAATGCACCACTTTTATCATTACCGGATTTTCTTAAAACTTTTGAAATTGAATGTGATGCATCTGGTGTAGGTATTGGCGCTGTCTTGATGCAAGAGAAGAAACCCATTGCCTTTTTCAGTGAGAAGATTGGAGGAGCCACTTTGAACTATCCGACCTACGACAAAGAGTTGTATGCTTTGGTCCGGGCTTTGCAAACATGGCAGCACTACCTATGGCAAAAGGAGTTTGTCATCCATACTGATCATGAGTCCTTAAAACATTTGAAAGGTCAGCAAAAGCTTAACAAACGATATGCTAGGTGGATAGAGTTCATTATAACATTTTCGTATGTAATCAAGTACAAAAAAGCTAAAGAAAACATTGTTGCCGATGCCTTATCTCGGAGGTTTGTTATGATTACTACTTTGGATGCTAAGTTGTTAGGTTTTGAGCAACTAAAAGGGTTATACGAGACTGATTCTGAATTTCAAGAAATTTACAAGTCTTATGTTAAATTTGCTTTTGGGAAGTATTTTAGGCATGAAGGATTCTTATTCTTTGAAAATCATTTGTGTGTGCTTAATTGTTCTGTCAGAGATTTGCTAGTCAGAAAAGCGCATGGAGGAGGCTTAATGGGACATTTTGGAATTGCTAAGAATCTCAAAGTACTGCAAGAGCATTTCTATTGGCCGCATATGAAGAGAGATGTGGGGAGAATCTGTGGAAGATGTGTCACGTGCAAACAAGCCAAATCAAAGGTACAGTCTCAAGGTTTGTACACCCCTTTACCAATTCCTACTCAGCCCTGGAATAACATATCTATGGATTTTGTGCTTAGATTGCCTAGAACTAGGACTGGAAAGGATTCTATCTTTGTTGTTGTTGATAGGTTTTCTAAAATGGCACATTTCATTGCTTATCATAAAAATGATGATGCTTCTTATGTAGCTAACTTGTTCTTTAAAGAGATAGTTCGGATTCATGGCATGCCCAAGACTATTGTTAGTGATAGGGATACTAAGTTCTTGAGCTACTTTTGGAAAACACTTTGGTCTAAGCTAGGAACTAAGTTGTTATTTTCAACTGCTTGTCATCCTCAATCTGGTGGGCAAAGTGAAGTTGTGAATAGAACTTTGTCTACTCTTTTACGTGCCTTGATTAAAAAGAACTTGAAAACTTGGGAAGATTATTTGTCGCATGTTGAATTTGCATATAATCGCTCAATGCATTCAGCCACAAATTTTTCTCCATTCGAAATTGTCTATGGATTTAATCCTATTACTCCTTTGGATCTAACCCCTTTACCTTTGAGTGAAAGAGCAAGCATAGATGGGAAAAGGAAAGCTGAACTTGTTAAACAGATACATGAGAAAGCTCGAAAGAACATAGAGGAGAAAACCAAGCTGTATGAAAAATATGCCAACAAGGGCCGGCATAAGAAGATCTTTGAGGAAGGAGACCTAGTGTGGATACATTTGAGGAAAAAAATATTTCCAGATGAAAGGAAGTCCAAACTGAAACCAAGAATTGATGGTCCATTCCGAGTCACAAAGAGGATCCGTGACAATGTTTACCAACTTGATCTACGAGGTAAGTACGAAGTAAGTTCCAGTTTTAATGTTGCTGACTTAATCCCCTTTGTTGCAGATGAGCACGATTTGAGGTCAAATCCTTTTCAAGAAGAGGGGCATGATGTGATCATGGGGAACAATCAAATGAACTTTGAACCTGAAGAGAGCATGCATGGAGTTGAGGATTTATTGGTTGTACCAAGCGGACCATTAACAAGAGCAAGAACCAAGGCATTCCAAAATTCGATCAATGGACTACTCATTCAAGTGCAAGATCATCAAGCATCTAAAGAATTCACTAGGTATATTGGATATCAGCATATGCTGATGGCAACACCTTCTCAAATGGACTAACAAAGAGGGTGATCCATTTGTACTCTTTTTCCCAACCTTTGGTTTTTTCCCAATGGGTTTTCCAAAGGAAGGTTTTAATGAGGCAAATTGGATCACTTAATCATCAAGTCCATAAGAGAAGTTATCCAAAGCCCATAAAAGTTCTCTTGGCCCAAAAATGAAGATCTATTTCGTGGAGAAGAAGTACAAGCTGAAGTACAAGTAGTACAAGAGATATTTTCAGCATTTTAAAGTATTTTCAGCATTTTAATATTTTTAGTTTCAGCATTTAAAGTTTGTTTAGATATTTTCTACTTTCTTGTGCTATATAAGCACACTTAAACCCTCTCAATAATCAATCAACTTTCTTTTCAAACATTTTTTAGAGTGAATCTCTTTAATTCTTTTAGAACTTTCGATTGCTTGGTGAGTAATATCCATTAATCAGTCCGATTCGTCTCGGTGTGTCATATCCAGGGAAACAAACCTTGTCTCTCTAGGTGTGTCATATCCTAGGAGGCATTGAGGTTTATCAAGAGCCTTCCGCAACTCTTGTGTGACCAACCGATCCATCATCTATCCATCTATCGATTTTCAGAACTCGAAAGTGTCGAATCCTTGAGAGGATCACATCAAATCCAGATTTAAATTATATGGATACCATAACAAACTTGAAACGCAAACAGACTGTTCTCTAACCAAAAAGAAAACAAGTGCTCATGTTGTTTTCCTTGATCAACATCCAATTTCTTGGCCGGGCAAGAAGTTAAAGGGTGTTGCCAAATCTTCTACGGAAGCAGAGTATGGAGTTGTTTCATATGCGGTTTTGGAGGTTTGATGGGTGGAGTCTCTTCTCAGAGAGCTTGGGAAGCGTCCTCAACCACCGGTTATATACTGTGACAATATTGGAGTCACCTATTTTTGTGTGAATCCGGTGTTTCATACAGGAATGAAACATATCGCTTTAGATTAATTATCACTTTATAGAGGGAGCAAGTTTAAGCCAGAACTCTTCGAGTTATTCATGTCTCTTCTGCTTATTAGTTAGTTGATGCTCTCACCAAGCCATTACCACGAGCTAGCTTTGCAGTACAGTTTGGGGAGATTGGAATCACTAATAGTGGTTCCTCTTGAAGGGACGTATTAGAATGATATCGTATAAATTAATAAATAATGGTATATTCTGGAACAGGATAATGTATTCTCCAAGCTATGCATATTGTGTATACCTCTGGTTTCCTTATCTCTTACATTTTTTTGTTAGGCTCATGTCTATATACATGAGATGTAATCTCAATATACAACATATTATATCAACTCTCTATGTACTGTATAGACTGTATGTACTTCTAACGACAAGAACTAACGGTTCAATATAAATAAAAACTTGTGTCCGATAGTTATTTTATCCTCAGTACCTGAGGACCAACCAACCCTTAGTTATTGAATTATTTATCATTTAGTTAGATCTAGAGTAATCAAATCAATATAAAAAAATTATTCGCTTCCTAACCTTTAAATTATAATCATGGAAGAAACAAAGTCAACGGACATCCAATTATGTCCTAATCATCTCATTCTCCTCTTAACAAGGCGAATCATATCTTTCCTGTGCGTAATCCATACTTGCCAGCCGGAAAAATATACCAAATCATTTTTAAATACCTAAAAAATTATTACAACAAAAACTATAAGACAGAACTTAAGTCTATGAAACGAGAAATCGACTAAGTGGAATGTAGAGAGACACCTTTAATTCATTGAAAATAACCAAAATTATTTAGTACGTAGACTTTTGTACGATGAGGTCTAAGTACATTAGAGATAAATTTAAATCAATATCATTATGAAACACACGTCGACCAGTTACTTAAAGATGTTTAACTTAATATTTAGAAAACTAATGTAATGATTTAGTTTTAGTCAAGTATTATCTTTAGTCTGGTTGGATTATGAGTAGAGTTTTGTTGACTTAAATATTGTAAAATATAAATTATTTTCAAACAAAAAAAAGGGGATCAATTTAGAATTTTTGTTATTTCTCAATATTTTGTGGAAAATGACAAGAATATATCAGCCAAGAACAATAGAACATAGAATCAAATAATTAGATATGTTCCCCTAGAAAAGTTAATATTTTATATTGCAACTAATATAAAAAGCAACAACTACTTAATAATATAAATGCGAAAGTTCAAAGGTCGGTCAGTACGAATAAGACACAACAACTACTATAAATACAGGACTTTGAAGACAAGTAGGTTAACCAAAACATCCTTAATTTCCAAACCTACGCACTCTACAAAAGACACATCAAAAAGAGTAAAAGAATACATTTCTCCATTTTTCTCCAAAGAAAAAAACAAATCAGAAGAAGAAGAAGAAGAAGAAGAAGAAGAAGAAAATGGCTGTTCTCAAGAAGAAGAAGATGTCATTAACATCTTTGTTCTTGGGATGTTACAGGGCAAAGAACACAAACAGATACGAAGGAGAGGAGAAGGCTGTAATGAAAATAAGAACTTGTCCGACGTTCAAGAGACTGTCTTTGTCGGACATAAGTGATCCAAGCTCGCCCATGTCCGTTATGGATGATATTCTCTCTAACTCCTTTACATCTCAGAAGCTTCGTATGTTCACGTTGTCTGAAGTGAGAGAGATTACGCATAATTTCTCGAGAAGTAATATGTTGGGAGAAGGAGGTTTTGGACCGGTTTACAAAGGGTTTATTGATGATAAGGTTAAACCGGGTTTAGAAGCTCAACCGGTTGCTGTTAAGGCACTTGATCTTCATGGCCATCAAGGCCATAGAGAATGGCTGGTAACATCTCTCTCCTCTCATTTCATATGTCCGATTAGGTTATTTATAATTTTAAATTAATGCATTACAGGGAATATAATTGATATTACTATTTTATATACTTCTTAAATATTCCTTCCGGTTCATATAATTAAGTCTCGTTTAAATATTTTCACACATATTAATTTTTTTTTATTTTTTCATCCCTTACTATTATACTATATAATTTGTTTTATACATTAAATTAGTAAGGATAAACACAACTAATAATTTTATAAAAAAAAATTTGTATTGAAAATATAAAACAATATTTACTTTAAAATAAAATTTAACTTCTAAAACGATACTTAATTTAAAACCGATGGAATACTAATTAGCTTTATGAATCCGACCATGTTGCAGTATTTCTTTTTTTTTTCTTCTTTTTTTTTTTTTCTTTTCATGTTGCAGTATTTCATCAAGTAGATTTGTGTGACTTTTTCTTTCAATAAAGTTTATTTTTGTTTATTAAATATCCTTCTTCTTCTTCTTTTTGTAGGCAGAGATATTATTTTTGGGACAACTAAGTAACAAACATCTTGTAAAGCTGATAGGGTTTTGTTGTGAAGAAGAGCAAAGAGTGCTTGTTTATGAATACATGCCTCGAGGTAGCTTGGAGAATCAGCTCTTTAGAAGTAAGTCAACTACTGAACTTTCACAGCATATATTAACTTTTCAGTTTTGCTGTTTTTTTTCTTTTCTTGCTTTGCCTTCTATTATCTGTTTAAACATGTATGTGTACAACTAGATGGCGACTTCACGTTTTTTAAATATGAACTGACAACAAGAAAACATAATGACAAAAGAATCCATGCTTCACGTTAACTTTGTCAAATTTATATCTAAACAAAAAAAACTCTGTCAAATTTTAATTTATTTTATTAGTTATACAAAACTTTAATAACTTTTTAACCTCTACATCTATCTTTTGAAATCTAAAACATACTCTTTCTATTTCACAACAAATATTCGTTTCAGAGTTTTATTTTTGTTTTACAGAAAATATCGTTTATGTTTTCAATATGACCTTTAGATCCAGTTTCACAATTTACCCTTAACCTAAAACTACTATTCTTTAAGTTTAAGTCATTAACCATTTATTAAATATGAACATATATGTATAAATTAATTATTTTTAGCTCGTGTAAAATGTGTCATAATGATACTCTTTGGGTGACGGAGGGAGTATTTCATTAATATTTTTCTCTCTATTTTATACGAAGTAGTATTATTTTAAAATTTTAAATTGTTTCATAATAAGTGTTGTTATATATTTTCAATACAGATTTTGATAATTTTTTCAGTTTTATCCCTACTATTTTAATGTATTAATCAATAAGATAAAATCATATAGTGCACTAATTAAGAAATTAACAAAAAAAAATAATTGGTTTATGTATATGCATGAGAAAAAACCTTAAACAAATTTTAAATATGAAGAATACTAAATTCCTAAAATGTTAATATGGGACAGGAAATAGTGTAGCAATGGCATGGGGAATAAGGATGAAGATAGCCCTTGGAGCTGCTAAAGGTTTAGCTTTTCTTCATGAAGCAGAGAAACCTGTAATCTACAGAGACTTCAAAACCTCCAACATATTGATAGACTCTGTGAGTTTTTTTCCCCTCTGTAAATTTCTTAGGCACTAGTAAATCAAATTGCTAACTTTTATTGATATTGTGATTTATGCAGAAATATAACTCCAAGTTATCTGACTTTGGTCTAGCCAAAGATGGACCTGAAGGCGAACATACACATGTAACAACCCGAGTAATGGGGACACAAGGTTATGCCGCACCTGAATATATCATGACTGGTAAGTGGTAACATTTTTATATGGAATTGATAATTAGTTTTATCGTATAAGCAACATGCTTTGAGATATGTCTTAGTGGTTTAGTTGTATGGCAGGTCATTTGACGACAATGAATGATGTATATAGTTTTGGAGTAGTTTTGTTAGAACTTATAACCGGGAAACGTTCAATGGACAATACCCGGGTACGGAGGGAACAAAGCCTAGTGGAATGGGCGCGACCCATGTTAAGGGACCAAAGAAAGCTGGAACGGATAATCGACCCGAGGCTTGAGTGCCATTACAAAGCTGAGGCGGCTCGGGAAGCTGCTGTCTTAGCCTACAAATGTCTAAGCCAGCATCCTAAGTATAGACCTACAATGTGTGAGGTGGTTAAGGTTTTGGAGTCAATCCAAGAAGTTGAGACTAGGGAGCATGATGGTAACAGTAAAGCAAAAACATTTGTAAGTGTTAAAAAGTCTAGGCACCATAAGGGCCAAAGACGTGTGAATATCGCTTATTCTGATTCTCTACTTTACAAGGAATCCAAGGTAAAGCAAAACAATGGAGTTTGAAAAATGTCATTTTCTCCTAGGAACTATATAAAACACAGATGCTCTACGAATGCATTTCTTATCTTTAAGTTTTATTACCATTCTTCCATAAATTTGAAGGAAAGACAGGTGATTTTAGGGCTCCTAGATACCTAGTTATTTGGGATTTTAGATTAGTTTTCTTATATAATTAAAAAAATACTTTGTAGAAAAGAGTCATGTACCAAAGATATATAAAATGAATCTTTGTAAATCATCCTATATATAAAGGATGGATCTCCACCCAGTGACATATGGAATGACAGAAATAATATATAAACATTTTCTTAATATTATGTCACTTTTTATTTATTTTAAAATTTATTTTAAACAATACATCAATAGGTAATTGACTAACATTAGAGGAATGGTCAATTCAATTGTTGGTATTAATTTTTCCATTAATTAGTTCTCTCACATAAAATCGAAAATGAAAGTTCACTCATAATTATTTGTTTAACTATCAAAAATATTTGGACTGTTATCGGCTCTAGATTTAATGGTAATTAGTTTGTTAACATGATCATGATGAAGAATATTATACCATCTAACATATATGGATTAACATCTAAGTTATTGTTTATCGTGATATAAAATATATTATAAACATATTAATGTATTAATCGGACGAACGAGGAACATAAATTTTATCGATAATTTATTTGTTAACATAATAATTATGTTTAACCGTATATCCATTCTCTCCTAGTGTACAAAAAAGTTTAATGCAAAATTATAATTAACGGAACTGTAGCATATATGATAGATATGCAACTATTTAACAGTTTTCAATTTTAATAATTTATTGACAATGACATTCTGGAATTTTGCCGTTTAAAACATGTTATTCCGTTGGTTTTGTAGTGATTTTGTTGTACTTAATTCCGATTTCACTTGCTTATTACAGTAGTTACAGTTTAAGAGTCCTAGGTTGCATTTGTGTCTTTTTATGCTATTTGTATGTTCACTTGCGTATTAGTTGCATTTAAGCGTCTTAGGTTGCATTTGTGCTTTTTATTCTATTTGTGTGTTCATTTTAAGTTACTGGAGTTCATTAAAGCAAACTGAGATTATTTAGAGCTTAGAAACATAGATGATGGCACCAAAACAGAAGCATACAAGGTGAAACTCTTACTATCTAATATAACAGATTTGACGTAAAAAACAAAAAAAGAGAGGTGAAACTCAAAAGAGCAGTTAAAGGATTCAAAAGAGATTTTCAAGGAAAACATGAGTTCAAGGAAAACTGCTTCAAAATCAAAAGAGATTTTCAAGGAAAACAGTAGTTCATGTCGACCCCACATGGGATGCAAGTGGTTTGATATAAACAGTCCAAAATTTCACACAAAACAGAACCCACATCGGATAGCCATACCGAGGCAACCCCATCCGATATGAACTGTTGACAAAAATTTTGGTTTTTCCAAAAGACCATGTTGACCCTTTTTATCAAATAGAATGGGTCTAGAACATGTTGTTTAGAGGAAAACGTTTGAAACACAAATCATCTCACAAAACCCTAAGCTTTTGAATGTTGTATATATAAAACCCTAAGCTTTATCAGATTCCTCATTTCTGAAAAAATCATCATTGGTACTTTTGACAAAAGAATCTCTACCCGCTTTCTCTTCATTAGACATATATTAACAGCCGTATAGCGACGAGTTTACGACGAATTTTTAACGATGGATTTACGACGAACTCATCTTACGACGGATTTGCGAGGAATATTAAATTGGTAGGTGAGCACATGTATTAAATGTGAACCAAAAACGTTACAATGGATATATTTGACGTAAACTCCTCGTGCAATCGATGGTATATCGTCATAAATACCCTTCGTTGTAAAACCATTGTTATGTTTCTACCTACCAACCACAAAAATTTTCTATAAATAACACACGCTCACACTCACAATATCACAACACCACAAAAAATAATCAGTTTGAAAATAAACACCAAATAATGTCTTATGCAGATGATATACAGAAGCAACGAAGATGAATGTATAGGCATAAAGATTATGATGGGAATGTGACACAGGAGTTTATGAATGGTCTGGAGATATTCATGTATCAGGCAGGCCAGACACTACTCACCATAGAAACCGATAAAATGTTATGTCTTTATCGGAAGTATAAAAATACAAGATTTGCGCTTAGTGAAAATGTATGTAAGCATTTGTTGAATATAGGATTTACGCAACACTATTATATTTGGTTTCAACATGGAGAGAAAAGTGGTCATAATGAAGGAAGAAGTAGTAATAGTAATTTTGAAGTTGTGGCCAGAGATCAACCTAGTAATTTGCATAACCATGATCATTATCATGTAGATCAGGGCGATCTATAACATGATATGGTTCATGTCATGGTTAGCGATGCATTTAATCAAACCACTGCATCTTTTGTTGATAATACAATTGAGAAACCTAACTTAGATGCAAAACGGTTCTATGAAATGTTAGATGCTGCAAACCAGCCAATCTACGATGGATATAGAGAAGGTCTGTCGAAATTGTCATTGGCATCTAGGATGATGAACATTAAAACATGTCATAATCTAACTGAGATTTGTATGGATGCATGGACTGAATTATAAAAAGAATATTTGCCAGAGAATAACTTGTTTGTTGAATCATACTATGAGATTTAAAAGCTGGTTTTTAGTCTTGGGTTGCCTTCTGAGATGGTAGATGTTTGGATTGATAATTGTATGATCTATTGGAAATATGATATTCAGTTACAAGAATGTCGATTCTGTAAGAAGCCAAGATTTATGCCACAAGGCACTGAAAGGAATAAGGTACCGTACCAACGGATGTAGTACATACCAATAACAGAGAGGTTGAAAAGATTGTATCAGTCTAAAAGAACAGCTGCAACGATGAGATGGCACAGAGAACATTCACAAACAGAAGAGGAGATCAGTCATCTTTCAGATGCAAAGACGTGTAAACATTTCAAAATGGTACATCCTAATTTTGCTAGAAATGTCCGCAATGTTTAACTTGGATTTATGCACTGATGGATTTAGTCCATTTGGGATGTTTGGTAGACAATATTTTTTATGCCCAATAATCGTAATGCCTTACAATATTCCGCCAGGGATGTGCATGGAAAAAGAATTTATATTCCTTAGTATACTAGTTCTTGGTCCTAAACATCCAAAGCAGTCACTATATGTTTTTCTCCAACCTCTTATACATAAGTTGAAAGAGTTATGGTATATTGAAGTTCAAACATATGATTGTTCGGTAAAAAGAAAATTTACTATGAAAGTTGTGCTTATGTAGACCATAAGTGACTTTCCTGCTTATGGGATGCTGTGAGGTTGGGCAACCTATGAGAGATTATCTTTTCTGTATTGCCTTCGAAGGACAGGTGTATTTCAGCTAAAGTACTGAAGGAAAACAAGTTGGTTTGATTATCATCGCCGACTCCTCCCAATGAGTCATCCGTATTGAAGCAACAAGAATTTTTTCAGAAAAAAGTAAGTATACGTGCTCTCCCACCGGTGTATTTAACAGGAGAACAACTTGAAGAACAAATTGATCACTATGGTGCTCAGAAAACTGTAAGGCGTGGGGGTAATTGGCATGTTCCACATAATATGCCCGATGGATACGTGGAACATCACCCTTGGCACAAGAAAAACATCTTTTGGGAGCTTCCATACTAGAATGATCTTCTCCTACGACACAATCTTGATGTGATGCATATCGAAAAAAACGTTTTCAATAATATTATGCATACAATATTAAATGTGGCAAAAAGGACAAAAGACAACAAGAACTCAATGATGAACTTACATGCTATTACTTCAAGGAGTGAGTTGTCTCAAGCATTAGAACAAAGACAGGAGGCTATGAGTGGCCCGATGTGAATGATCCCACCATCGCAGCTGAGTGCGCAGCCGAGTGCAAAAACCGAGCGGCCTGATGTGAATGATCCTACAGATGCGGATTTTTTTGATGATATTAATTTGCATCTTTAGACTTTTTGGTTTTGTATAAACTTATATATATATATAATATATTCTCTTTTTAATTAATTTTTATTTCATATTTATTTATTATATTTAATAAAATATAATTAATATAATTTATATTATAATTAATATTTTTTTATTTTTAATATATTAACCGTCTTTAATGCGTTGTAATATATTACGACGCATTAAACGTCATTAGTGAGTCCGTTAATTTTACGATAAATTAATGACGACTGTTTTAGTAATCCGTTGTTAATTTTTCATAAATTTAACTACGTGTTAACGTTGATTTAACATGAAATATATTAAGACGCTTTTACGACGCGTATTTCGCATGCATCGAATTTACGATGATTTAATAACAAATTTCTTTCCTCATTAAATATTACGATGAATTTACGTCGTCTTGTCCAATACGACGACCTGTTTACGACGAAATATTATGCTCGTAAATCCGTTGTAAAACATCATTTACGACGAATTAACAATGTTTTCTTCCGTTGTTACAGACGTGTTTTCTTGTAGTGAAACTTATAGAGTTTGTGCTATTAGGAAAAATAAACACTGCAAAAGCATGCATATCTTCTATGTTGCAATATTATCTATGATATCTGATCAAAGAGGAGTTTCAGAGAATTTTTCTCATCTTATTAGAATGCATCGATCACATTTATATATCTCACAACCGTATCTTTGTCCCTAAATGTTGAATATTGTGAAATATATGCTAAAAATATTACGGAAATTAATTACCGATATTACAGGATCTGATTTAGAGTGATGTGATATCTTGTTACCTCCCTCAAACTGAAGCATGGAGATTCCGAATTCTCAGTTTGCAACAAAAATTGGTTGAATTAATCGGTTTTTCCAATTTTCTTGGTTCGGGTTTCGTTGGGTTTGGCCATAGTCAAGGCCACTCTTCACTTCCATAGCGGATGCTCCTATGTTCATATTTTTAGAGTCGTTGTCAGAGTCAATGATGCAGTAGCATCTATCGGATTAACCATTCGATGACACAGAAATCTATATGTCAACAAGTATTTTCCGGTTTGGTTTCGTCGGTTCGTTGCGTTGCCAAGATCATCAAAACCATAGAGTTTTGTTGATTTTTTCAAGTTCATTTGTGCCACAGTAGTCGATTTCGATGGTGTAGTGACACAGTCAAGTTTGTCGGTTCGGTTGAGACAATTTCATCGGTTCATCGCTTGAGTTTTCATCTCCATCTTCTTCTTGTTGTCATCGTGAGGTCTGATCACCAACATATTGAACAAAAGCAACACTGGCCTATATGTTTTTGGTCGTAGCGAGTTGATGTGCCAGTGTCACCGTCTTCGTCTTCTTCATCAACGTCACCACTGTACCCTTCGTCTTCCTCCCCCCCCCTCCCCACAAAGGTCTCCATCGTCTTTGTGATCTTCTTTTGATCATTAAAATATTTATGCAGAAGCTAAGATCAATCCACGAGGATCGACCGCTCTGATACCATGATAAAGGTTAGAGGAGAAGAGGAATATTGGAGAATTTGTCTCATCTTATTAGAATGCATCGATCACACTCACACAAACACACACACACACACACATATGTATATATATATATTACACAATCTTAATCATATCTTCGTCCCTAAATGTTGAAGATTGAGAAATATATGCTAAAGATATTACAGAAACTAATTACCGATATTATAGGATCCAATTTAGAGTGATTCGATATCTCATTATGATTCAATATCTCGTTAATATCTCACTACAAGAAAGCTGGCCGGAAACAGATGGATTTTCTGACGGAATCGTATCCGTAGAAAATTTCTAAAAGATAACCGACAGAAATCCAATAATTTTCTAAAAAAATAATATCCGACGGAAATAGAGTTACCCGTCGAAAATCCGTCAGAAATTATGAACGTTGATGTTACCGTTGTAGTAGCCGTTATCAGAGCCGTTATGTTCCGACAGATTTCTGACAGGTATCTCTATATTCGTCGGAAATCCGTCGAAAATTTTGAACGTTATTATAGCCGTTGTCCGAGCCGTTACTTTCTTATGGATTTCTGACGGCATTCCGACTGACTGTGATTCTATATCTTTGTTCCCATCATTCTCCATTCATTCACAATTACAAACTCTTTCTATAATACTTTATTCCAAATTATCTTCTTGAAAATATTTTCTTGAAATGTCTTCTTCAAATAATTTTTGATCATGGATGGATGGAAAAATAAGGAATCCGGAGTCAGACTTATTGAATGACGAGTATGACCGAGGCATAAGCGAATTCATGGAAGTGGCGGAAAATCAACCAATATTTACTTTGCCTTAATTCTCGTAATATTATGGTAGAGTTAGTTTGGCATCACTTATTTGCCAATGGGTTTATACCGGGGTACAAGATATGGTATTTACACGGGGAAAGTTTTTTTGAGTATGGTAGTACTACAGAACCATATATTGCTGATAGTGTAGGAGAACGAACGGAAGTAGATGTTGGTGTAGGAACAATTGAGATGGTGAATGATGCATTTAGGGAGAATATGCAGTCAGCTAGCAAAAATTTAGGCGCGATTATTCTCGAAACACCGTGTGTATTTAATTATTTTGAATACCGACGGATTTCTGACGGACATGTCTGTCGGAATATCCGTTATAATAACAACTTCATCTTCTCTGTTTTGCCATTCGAGAAAACGGAAGAAAACCTCCCCAAAAAAAAAATTCTTAGATTCGTAGCTTTTGGATCGAATCCGACCACATGGCCTAAAATCCTAACAATTTGTAAGTTCCTTTCAATTAGTTTTACATGTATATTGTTTATTAGTTAGATTTTTATGTGTTTTAGATTTTTGAATTTTGAATGGTTAGATTTAGGATTGGTTAGCTAGATTGTTAGATTTAGGATTTGAATGGTTAGATTTAGGATTGCAATGGTTAGATTTAGGATTTGAAAACTTTGAATGGTTTGTTTGATTTTATAAAATTTTGTGATTTTGAGATTTATTTTAAAGTAAGATTTTAGAATGATTTAGAAATTAAGAGGATTTTGATATTAAAATTATTTTTATTTTATATGTAAATTTTATGTTTTAATTTTGATATTGAATTGTTTTAATTTTTTATTAAGATTTTATGAATTTTAATATTTATTATATATTAATCATATTTATTATGTATTAATTATATAGTTATTCGGTTTTTAATATTTTAATATTTATAATATTTTTATTTTTAACATTGTATTTTTACTTTTTCAGGAACTATGGTGCATTTTATCGATCGCGTTCCGATAGGGGTGGTGGTTCCCATGCGGCATCACGACGTTCGAGTCGTAGTCATTCCGACGTTCCAGAAACTCAAGAACTCGTTGGAGCGGCTTCTCTCCCGACGCAAATGAGTGTCGAAGATTTTGTATCACAACCGGGAAGAGAGAATCACCCTTTGCTGCATCCAGATTGTGAAGGCCGATCCGACTTGGTAAGTTATTTTATTTTTTAATATTTTCTAATTCTTTTATATAATTTTCGAATTTTCTTAATATATCATTTTTGTAGGTTTGACGAATCCGGTAATGGAATCTCGAAATCCATTAACCGAATGCTCAACGGGATGGTACAACGTCTGTATCCGACGTACACAAGCATGCCTATGGATGATCAAGAAATGTAGTTTCGACAATTTGCCCTCTTAATATTAAATAATTTTTTTTAATCTCAATTTTTTCTTTTTGCAGCAAGAATTCACATGGGAGCCGCAACTGACGTCTATAGTTAGACGTAAGTTCGATAAAAAAGCTGGATTAATGTACTCTCGCAAGTAGAACGAGTTGAAGAACAAGTGGAATGCGAATGACATTCCAAAAGAGTTGCTTGTAAACTCGGAGCTATGCTCATTGGAAGCAAGAGAAGACCGTTGCCAATGCTGCAATCCATTCTACCAACCGCAGGAGCGACCGGAAAAGGAAAAAGAATGGCGACGCACAATTTGGGAGCAACAAGCAAGAAAACACAGCGCAAAAAACTTGTAAGTTATTTCATGCACAATATTTATATTTAACTTATAGTTTATATTTATTCATTTATTTATTGTAGTTTCAAAAAGATGGTGTAGAACCATCGAACCTGAGGTTGCTCATCGATTTCCACACCAACAAAAAGACCGGCCTCATACAAGATGGAGTTACTCAAGAGATCGTCGACACCGTGAACCGGCTGGGTGAAGAGTTTCTCCAATCAAGCAATCGTTGATGGAAGTCCTCTCTGTACAGAAATTCCAATCGAGACATTGAACGAATTCGTGTATGAGGTTAGTCTTTTAAATCATTTTCTTATACTTTTTTTTGTATATTTTTTGTTATTTACATAAACTTTTATTTTAATTTGTTTCGCAAGCTACTCCAAAAACCAAAGGTCATCTTTTTGGTTTTCTGCAAGATTTGGGAACTTACAGAGAAAATTACCGAGCTTGAGAGTTTAAAGACAAATATTGGTACGCTTGAAGATGCTCGGAGGATGGATCAGGAGCAAATGAGACGACAAGCACAAGATGTCCAAGATATGAGAACGGAAATGCAAGAAATGCGAGCATTCATGGCTCGATATCCGCCGCCGCCACAATTGTTTTCTAGTTTTTAAATTTATAACATTTATTTTATTTTGTTTCAATGTTGGATAATTTCATATTTAATTTTAATTTCCGAAATTTATTTATTAAATTTTAGTTTAATTTATATTTTTAATATATTTAAATCAAAATTAATTATATAATTAGTTAATTAAAAAAACAAAAAAATTACAAATCCGTCGGAAATCCGTCGAAAAATTGTCTGTCGGAAATCCGTCGGATATAATACCAACGAATTTCCGACGGACCATTTTTCGACGAATTTTCGACAGATTTGATACCGACGGATTTCCGACGGACCATTTTTCGATGGATTTCTGACGGACCATTTCCCGACGGATTTACCGACCGATGGAATCTGTTGGTAATTCGTCGGAAATATGATTTTTGGCAATCCGTCGGGATTCCGTCGGAAATTTTAACAGATTTTTGATAAAATTTTCATTTCCGACGAGGTAGAACAGACGGATGATTCCGTCGGAAATCTGTCGGAAATAGTGTTTTCCGACGGAATAAGCCGTCTGTTTCCGGCTGTTTTCTTGTAGTGTCTTTACAAACAACTTAGATATAACTTCAAATCGGCGGAAAATATTTCTTATTGTTCGACATCAAATTTATGGAAGCCAAACTTCATGTTAAACACTCAATCGCATAAGTTCGAAGGCATTCACACGTTAATGTGGAATTTTACATGAGAAATAAGACTAATAACAAAAACAGCGCCAAAGCTAAAACATTTCTTTTGGAGACTACTATCTTCTGCACTTGGAACAGGTTCGGAACTTAACAGAAGAGGATTCCCAACAGATGCAACATGTAAAAGGTGATGTCAATATCTAGAGAACTCGAATCATCTCCTCTTTCAATGTGACTATGCTATTTCGGTCTGGAGAAACTCTAACTTACCAGTTCCATCACCAACGAGTACTTTGGAGGAAAATATTGAAAGTCTCCTCTCTGTTTATGAGTCCGATACATCCGAAGATCTTCGACAAAGCGCCTTTTGGATTCCCTGGCAGATTTGGAAGTCATAGAATGATCTCATTTTTAATAAAAATCATCAAGATCCGTCCTTAGTCCTTAAACGCGGAATGGACAATGCTATGGAATTGAATGATGCCACCAAACCTCAGCAATCATCATCGCAACAATCTTCTTCATCGGTCCAATCACAATGGTCTCCTCCACCACCAGGAACATATAAACGCAATTATGATGCAAGCTTCCTCTACAATGCAACTTCAATTGGGACGGGATGGATAATACGAGATGAACATGGAGCATACAAACTTTCTGCATCTACGAGACTTAAACAAGGATCTAATCCTCTGGAATCTGTGGGATTAGCTTTATTACATGCTCTCCAATCTCTTTGGTGTAAAGGTTTTCAAAATGTCATTATGGAAGGAGACTGCCACAACTTTTATGATCTTCTCCATTCTTACACAACGAATACGTTCCTCGAACCTCTTCTTTTAGATATCTGCAGTTGGACGAATCTTTTTTCTACTGTTACGTTTACTATGGTGCCAAGACAAAGCAATCAGCAGACAGATTGGCAAAAGTGGCACATACTCAAAAGGGTACCACAAATATTTATTTTTATCCTCCTTGTATGTTACATAGGTTTTTGTTTCATGATTATGTAAACACTTCTTAATTTCTAATATATAAAACATTAAAAAAAACACTCAAAAATAATAAATAAATAAATAAACATAAGCCTTAATGAAAGTATCATAACATTCCTAACTATTTGTGTTCAAAATGATATGCAACATGATATTATACAAAGGTTTAACCTTGAGCAAGACACTATTTGAAAAAAAGTTTTATGATGTTTTTATATTAAAGCAATGGAACAAATGATTATATATTATATACACCCACAAACAGTCCAAGAACTTACGTATATTTTCAACCGTTTGAAAAGCGATACAAGTTAACGATATGATTTTAATAGATTTGTCAGTGCTCTTGATGTAGCGTATGTACCGGTTATCAGGGCCGGCCCAAACTCTTATGACGCCTAAAGCCCATAACAATTTTATTTTACCTATTTACAAATAAAACTTTAAAATAGGTTAGAATGGTGGTCTATAGATTTTCGAACTCAGCTCTTCATGCCCGCATGAAAAAAAATCAACCATTGTACTACAAGGCATATTTATTAAATTTGATGCCCCATATATATATATATATATTGGCACCTAAAGCCATTCAACCAAGGCCAGACATGCCGGTTATGGTGGCACAAGATCAAGAAGGTCTCTGATTTATAAAAAGAAAAGTAATTTCATATGAACTTCTATGTTTTGGCTATATGAAATTTGACATGGTTTTTACATATTATTTTATCATAATGTAGGTACCTAATGTACACGAGTATTAGCGAACACAAATTATCTAATGTTTTATGTATCTCCAGAAAATAAATATTATTTTATACTCTAGAAATAGTGATAGATGCAAATATTTAGCTCCATAAACATAAAAACATCACAAAATACCATCTCCAAGAGTTTTAAACAGTGAATCTCATCGAAACAATAAGAAATGTATGTATACTATGTGATATGTACATTCACTTTATTGAACAAACACTTGGAATGTGGAAGAAAAAATAGAGGGTTCTTTGTAATTTCCTATAAATTTATTCGCCAACACAATATTTAAGACTCATGACTTTGACAACATTGATATCGACAAAAATGTTTTACATTCACAACATAATCATAACCGAAAAAATCGAATCGAACCAAACCGTAAATTTGTACTTTGGTTCGGATTCGGTTTCTTTTAAAAATCTATTCGGTTACCATTATAAAATTTACTTCGGTTTTGGTTCAGTCTAGTTTAAAACCGTAAAAATGTGGTTTTTAAAAAAATTATAAATTTACTTAGTGTATATGCTTAAATAGATAATTTATCTCATAGTTTAAAAAAAAGTAACAATAATACCTTAAAACAATTGCACAAAAAAAGATTAATAAAAAAAAATACAAAAACTCTAGATATAGAAGCATCTTATATATAATTTAAGGTTTTATATCATTCATTTATCATTTACTAAAGTTTCATCATATTATTTTTGCAAGCCACATCACTAAGTTTGACTTCCATCTTCTTTTAAGTTTTCTAATAAAATCAATTTTGAGTTTTGACTTTTTACAAATACAAATACAATTAAAATTTTAATGTTTTGATTTTGATGTTTTTATTATTATTTGTTATAAAATTATGAAATAATCTACAAAAAAAAAACTGAAACCAAACCAACCTGAACCGAAATAACTATAGTTTAAACCGTGAACCGAAGAAAACCGAACCAAACGAAATCGTATTTTAATCGGTTTCTAAATGATTTTAATTTTTATAGAACCATAAAACTGAAAAACCAAAAAACCAAAAAAACCAAACCAGAACCGAACCGTAAACTGGAATGCACATCCCTAAGTAAAATATCATATTTTTATCATTCTAAATTATTTTCAGTTATTTTGAATTCATTTATTACTTTTATCTTCTTCTCAATTATACTAATTATTCTAATATTTATCCAATATTTTATAGTTTTAACCTAACATGAAACTTCTGTCCAATATTTGTTTCCCAAATTAATATAATTTCTATAAATCTCAATTTGGAATCAATCACAATGGAAACATGATAGTGTAATTTTGCTTTCTTTATTTAGAAATTGAATAAGAAAATACAAATTTAGTTTGACAAACTAATCCAACTATTCTGTTTATTCTCCTTTTCTAACTATTTTAATCACCCTAAAATCTAACAAGCCACATCCTTAAGTGATAAGGATTAAGTGTCATCACAAGCTATACTATTAAATGGAAAAAAAAATTCACAAAACCATTATTATTATTTAAAAAAAAAGGTCAATTCGAGAGGCGCAAGGGTTGGGTGTGTTAGTTTTAATAAACTTGTGGTTGTGCTCTTATAGCTTTACCCAAAAACTCATTATTCATAGAAAAGAGAAGACGACGACGCTCGAATCCCTAGGTTACTCTCTTCTTCTTCACCACTCTCCTCTGCTCTCTTTTATCTTGTTTTCCTCAACCCTTCTCCTCTTTTACCCTTCTCATCTCTTTCTCTTCCATGGATCCATTCTATTTCTTCCGTAAAGGTTCGCTCTTTCTTACGAATCTCATCTTGATTTCAGATTTTATCAGTTGGGTTTTTAACCCTAATCTTGTTTTCTCATTAAATGTTTCGGATTCACTTCAAAGTCTTGTCTTTTCTTTTGGGTTTAATTCAGTTATTTAAGGTTAAAACTCATTCAATTTTCTTTCTAGAATTAAGGAATTTAGTAGCTAATAAGTCTTAAATTTGGAGTCTTTATGTGTTTGTCTGCTAACAACTAAGTAATTTTTGCATAAAGCTGCAATGCCTTGACTTGTGAATTTGTAGCCACTGAAAGTGTATATATTTTTTTTTGTTTTTCTTTTCCTTTTTTTAGGTTTGGTAATATGAATTGAATCCACCACACACGTGTTTGTATTGCTGTCAGGTGGTGGTTTCTTTTCTAAGTAAATTTTAGTGATAAAAGCTAAATCCTCTTGCAGGTTTCATTTTGAGTAATTTGATTGAGTGATAAAAGCCAACTCTTTTTTTTTTGTTTTTTTTCTTCCAGGTTTTGGATAAAAAAAAAGCTCTAATTTTTATAGTCTTCCTTGTGTTCGTTCTCCAATTGTGTTGTTGTTGGTTGGATTAGCAATTTCGTATTACCATTTTGTTGAAAAGAATGAGCTTAACCAAGAAATCAAGTGATACAAAGCTAAGTGGTACTATCAACAAACCAACAGCTTTGAATCCTCATGCTGCTGAGTTTGTTCCATTTACTTTACGTTCTCCTTCATCTGGAAGTACAAATACTTTAGATGTGTCATCATCAAGACTTTTAGCTTCCTCTAGTTCTGTTGGGAAAGCTGTGTTGGATAGATCAGAATCATCTGTATCACATCATTCAGATGAAGAAGCTCGTCAGTTTTGGAGTCATCAACTTCCTGATGATATTACTCCAGATTTCAAGTTAATGACTCAAGATGAGAATTCTTATGGATCTGGGAGCTTGTCATTAGCTAGCTTGTCTTTGTATGATTCTAATGAAGCTGAAAAGTTTCCTTCTCCTAGTGGAGGATACGCGGCGTTTGAGAATGGTAATAGCTTATCTGAGAAGATGAGATATCCTGTTTCTTCGTTTGGTGAAGATCCTCAACGATCGAGTTTTATGCATTTCAGTCCAAAGCCTTGGGATAAGCAGATTATGAATGCTGAGCAGCTTCTTGGGAATGACAGGGAAGTAAACCCTTTCAGTGGGAACTCTCGGCATGGGTTCGTTAACGAGATGATTGCTGAGAGTCCAGGGGAAATTGAAGTGAACCCTGTGGAATTTCTTGCTTCTCAGTTTCCTGGATTTGCTGCTGAAAGTCTAGCAGAAGTTTATTTTGCTAATGGGTGTGATTTGCAATTGACTGTTGAGATGCTTACTCAGCTTGAGGTATTCTCCTATTCAATATACGGAATAGCTTATATTGATGTTTCATTTGCTTATGATGTTTTCCTGCATGTTATATTCAATCTTTTTCCTAGTCGTTTTTGACCTTATGCTTCTTCCTTTTTATATTCAATTGTTGGTTGTCTAACAGTTTTCTGTTTTCCTGGCTTTGAAACTCATTTTTCCTTGTGAAAAATGGTTTAATGTAGATGCAAATGAAATTATGGGCCAAAGTGTTGACATAGGAGATAATGTAGCTGCCAATAATGTTATGAAAGAGTAGGATCTATGCCTATCATATTTAAGAGTGGTTATGGGGTTGCCAGAGATATTTAATTAACTGGATGTTTACTTCCTTCTTTAGTTGTTAGGTCTAATAATGCTGTTTTACTATTTTGAGTGTTTTTCTTTCCTGTTATGACCACAAGTGTTTCTATGTTTTTCATTCTAGTGATCGAAGTTGTTAATTTCCATGTTTTTTTCTGTAGCTGCAAGTGGATGGTGGCTTGAATCAGAACATTAGCCCTAAGCCTTTTACTCCTCCTAGTCTAACTCCCATGGATTTTCCTGCCCTTAGCATCTCAAATAGCTCGGGTATTCCGGCCCAATTTGGTGGTGATGATTTGCAACAAACTGGAAATCATTACCAATCTGCTGAAAAGGATAACATGTTTTTCTTCAAGTCAAGCTCATCAGTTTCTCAGCCTGGATCAATCGATTACGTTTCTGCTGTCAGGAAGTTAGCATCTCAGGATTCTGGTATGTGGAAATATGAACGAAACGATTCAGCAGACTCATCTATTGGTTCAAGCAGAAATTCTCATGCTTCAGCTGGTGCTTACAAAAGTGGGCGTGGAAGGAGTATATATTCTGATAAGCTGCAAAATCGAGCCCAAACTCGACCTGCTCCTCTCTGGGTTGAGACTGGGGATGCAGTTGGTAATTTTTTTTCCTTTTTAACAAACTTTAGTTTCATATATCAGTCTTGTTATACATCTGCTTTGAACATCTGTTATCTGATTGGACTAATGTTGCAATTCTGGCTCTCAATTTTTGGGGATGAATAGGAAATATGTATTCTGACTTACGTGAGGAAGCTTGTGACTATGCACGTCTGAGGAATGTATACTTTGAACAGGTATAATATACTTGGAAATGATATTTTTGCTCATTTATGTGGCCTCTTAGTTTTTCTGCAGACTATATTGCTATGTTCTTTTGTGTAACTAGGAAGTTCCATTTGGTGCATTCCAGATTGATTTTTGAAAATTCGGGTGTATGACTTGGTGAATTATTAGCGTTTCGAGTCTTATATGCAATTTTAGATGAAAGTCATAAAGCCTTTTATTTGCCAATGATGTGTATTTTCACCTGTTTTATTACCTCCGACATTCATCTCAGTAACATGTTATCTTTCTGTAATAGTCATGTATGCTCAATACTCTATGTTGCGTCTGCTTGAGTGTAGGCACGGCAGGCCTATCTTGTTGGCAATAAGGCCTTAGCTAAGGAGCTAAGTGTCAAAGGACAGTTGCATAACATGCAGATGAAAGCTGCTCATGGAAAAGCTCAAGAAGCCATTTACCGCCAGAGGTTTGACTTCTTTACCTTGATGTACTGCATCTCCTTTGCGACATGATCTTTTAAATCTTAAATAGGAGAGTCTGTCTGCTAATTCCATAAACAATTTTCAGTATCTGTGTTCTAACCTGCCTTATGAGTGATAAAATGAAACAGGAACCCGATGAGTCAAGGGAACAGTAGAGGGAATGAGAGAATGATAGACTTGCATGGGTTACATGTCAGTGAAGCACTTCAGGTGTTGAAGCACGAACTGAGTGTGTTGAGGAGCACAGCTCGAGCAACGCAAGAGAGACTTCAGGTTTACATATGTGTTGGGACAGGCCACCACACAAGAGGTTCCCGCACACCAGCTAGACTGCCAGTTGCTGTACAGCGCTACCTGCTCGAAGAAGAAGGCCTCGACTATGCTGAGCCTCAGGCCGGTCTCCTTAGAGTCATCATATACTGACAGATAAAAGCCAGGTACTTATATAGGATACACAACCGGAAAAGAAAAAAGAAAAAAAAAGGAAAGGTGGCGTCGCTATTCATTTGTTGTATCTGTTCTGTACATGGGAAGAGAGTGCTAGAGAGACTAGCTGAAAATGAAGAAGTTAAAAAAAAAGTGTTAGGAAAAGAGATCTGCAAGAAGGAAGGAATCAAGGCGTATGCATAAAATGTTTAGGTTTGTTCAGTTAATATACTTTTTGTAGCATCAGAGGATCGATCGGACCTCTTTCTATCTTTTTGTCGGGATTTATACGACAATGTTTTGTTGATTCTCTGTGCTTTTTGTTTACAGTTTTACTCTATATGCTATACTCCTTTCTTCTAGAAAATGCTCATATTTGTAATTCTGTTAGATTCAATGTGCACCACTAAAGTTTCGAATTTATGAGTTCAAAAAGGTAAAGATTTTGTACTCTGAAAATCATAACTTGTTCCTGTTTCGTATTGTAAAAGAAAGATTAAGCTCTAATCATGAGCTCATACACATTACTGTTGTTTTCTCCATTCACACGCTTAAGCATTTCGAAACTTTTCCTACTTCCCAGTAACTCTATTCTTGGGAATACCATGTATCCATCTTCTGATGACTCTTTGTTGCAATAAACTGTTCTCAGACGGTCAGCGTGCCTCGAGTCTGTGTGAATCGCAACCTCTAGTTCATGTTCCGGCAAATTCTCCTGTGAAAAATCAAGACAAGTATCTGATTATTGTGTAACTAAAAGGGGTCATATACCTACAAATATACAATCATCAACACATCTGAGAATCTCTCTCTTTTCAGCCACTTTAGCTACCTAAATTTATATGAAATGACTTACTCCACCTTTTCATATAGGAACTAAAAATAGTTTTACCTGGTAAAATCTGTAGATATAGTTTAAAATTTGCAGGCAAGTGAAACCTTTATCACTGAAATAAGTCCGTGAAGAGGGTCCCATCTCCGAAAACCTATCAGCTGGATATAGAATTGTAAGGAAGCTATCTTTAAATATCACTTCCGTCTTCTCGCTGCGGAAAAACACCCAGAAAAAAATATAGTTAACCATGGTGATGAGATATTACTTTGGTTGCAACAATACCAGCAATAGACAGTACTAGCCTACTAGGCTATCATCGGAAGTAATTGAACGTATGAAAATCATGCAACATGCAAAACTAAAGAATGAAGAAAAGGAGACATAATAGCAGTAAATGGTACCTCTCGGTGGGTGCTCTGGTTGAGTTTGAAAAAGAACCCACTGGATATGACCCTTTATCTTTCCCTTCTTCTGCAACACAAGGCTGGGGTTCACTGATGTAACCACTGCTGCTGCAAGAATCAGTAAATATAGTGGCAGTTGAAGCTGCTTCAGATATCGTCCAGCAAATATTCTCCAGTAGGCTGTTCTGTGTTATGCGTCTAATTGGGTTTTGACAAGTCTATGAGACATCCAAGAGAGAACAAACATTAAAATTCAGACATTATTATCTGAAAGAAAATTGTTAGGGTGAATCTTAGACTTCAGGGAAGAAAATTAGATATCAGTTACCTGCATATGGCGAGCTCGCCGTCTCCTAACACCAGTTTTAGCTATATTTACAGTCTCTTTCCTTTCTTGTTTTGATTTACTTCTGAATTTAGGAGCATCTTGAGAATTATCTTGCCCGCGAATTTTCTGTGACATTATAGTCCCAACCATTACTAACGTCATTTAACTTGCAAGGACAGTAGAAAATCACACCACCTGAAAAGATAAAAGTACCTCATTTGAAGCAGCGTCTTCAAAATTTTCTAAAATTAATCCTAACTGTCTGGCTAAATCAGGTGACATGTGAACAAGTCGTTGTCGATGTCTCTCCACTGTTTTCAGAACCCACAGTGGCTGATGCAAACAAACAAAAAAAAGCAAAGCATTAACATGGGATTGAGTATCAAAATCTCCACATCTTCATAGAGTATCAAAAGAAACGGAAATGAACTCACTGAGACAATGGTGTTTGCATGGCCAAGATATTTCTGGACAGCAGCACCTTCACACACAACAAGACTTGCATTGGAACCAATAAACCACGAATCTATGACCTTTGCTCCTTGATCTCCAGCAACCTTTAACACCTAAACAAAACCATATTCAAATTAAAGAGATTCACAGAAAAGATTGTTCAGCCTGGCCAGCAAGTAAATTCAAAAGATTATTTGAATCACGGAACCTGCAAATTACCTTAAGCCGGAGTTCATCTGAAACATCCAAATCAACGTACATGGAATGGTCAGCAAGATTCATGTCTTCACTAGTGGCAGACTCTGTTCCTGAAGAAGTTACTTGATTGTACTTCTTTGATGTGCCAAAATGTGCAGCTTGCTGAATTGGACGAGGACGGCAAATAGATTCGAGATCAAAAACCCGGCTCAGGTCATCTGCCTTTTCGCTATTCTGTCCAAGTTGTTTAACATTGTAAAGGGATTCGCTCATCCTGACTACAATATCACAAATTACCAATTTTCAGATTCAACTTCAGATACATATAACCTTTTCACTTATTTAGAATATCCACGAGCTCTCTTCCCCAAAGTAAATCAGTTCCAATTGAGTTTGATGAACTAATAACCAACCTGAAGCTAATGACTATCCCAATATCATGTTGACGAAAGATCACAGAATATATCTAGCGAAAGCTAGGAGAAGCCAATATAGAACTGCTAACCAGAAGGTTATTATTGAGATAACATAAAAGTTAAGTGTCCACAGGTTTGCTAGAAAAGCTTTCACCAATTTGTGCTGCCATTAAACTGAGGCAGTACAGTAACAAGTAAAAACGAATGGTCACATCTATGATACTAACTCCTTGGCTCACCTATAGATCATTGAGCAAATAATTTAAGCACGATTCAAAACTTACGGTTTCTCTTGACGCTATCTACAAACCAGGCAATTGTAACAACAAAGAGACCGTTTCGTGCCCCATGTTTCAAAGTGTGCTCAAACTTACGTCCACATGAGCTGTAAGCTTTTGTTAAGCATTCCAAATAAATTATAATCAAGTGATAATCAAGATACATATAACAGTAGACAGTAAGTAGTATATGCTTAACAACAATCAATACAAAATATCTTGAGAAATGCTTAGAAGAACACAGTCATGTTTGGTTCTGTAGTCATAACCAAACAGCACAAGTTGCAAATAGAAATGAAAAAGGATATCTGGACAACCAAATGAGTACATCGCGTGTGAAGATGAGGACTATACTCGCCTCCGAGTCTCTCTGTTGCTTCCTTGACTTGTTTTCTTGCATCTGCCAAGGAAACAAAGCAAAATAACATATCACAACATCAAAAACCCAATTCAGAAACATAAAACCGAAGTTATAAAGGCCACAAGATCACAACAGTAGCAGGAAAAGCTTTGCTTATATAACATCTCAATGATCATCAAACTAAAAAGCAAAGGAAAATAACATATTATCATACATCAAAACCCAAATAATAAACAGAAACCCATGAGTAATTCTAGAAAAGTAGTAGCCAATTAAAGATCAATGAATATAAATCTCTAAACTTTTGTTTATATAAGAATCCCACTGATCAACAGACTAAAAGAGAAGGGAATCTCAATTGTTAAAAGAATCAGATGTTTCAAATAAAACAGTCTAAAAAAAAAAACAAAAAGCTTATACCTTTGGATAAACCAGTGACGCAAATGACAAGAGAAGAGAAAGGTCCATTGGAGTGAGACATTGGAAGAGGAGGTGGAGGAGATTGTAAAACAGGAAACAATTTAGAACAACCCTTTGAATCAATCAAACCAACATTTCTTCTAAGAGCAACCATTGTGATATGATTGTTGATGAACTCTAATCTCAGCTTTATAATAAACCCTTAATTCAAAATAAGGAATCATTGCAGAAAGACTAAAAAAGGAATCAAATTCAAAAGGAAGTCACTTTCTTCAGAAATAAAAGAAATTGGGGAATGTAAGAAGAAACATGAAAAGGATTCAAAGGAGTAAAAAAAAAAAAAGATGGGGTTTCAATTTATTTAGGGTTTAGTGATTGTGGACAAAATGGTGCTTTAGTGAATGAATCCTCGGAGTGTGTGGGGGAAGAAGAAAAAGATGGTTACTTTGGGTTGTCGGAGCTTTTTCGTGGGGTATATATTTTGGCTTTATCGGCGTGATCCAAATTTGGAGAATGAGACCACTATTCAAACTCACACACCACACTCTGCTAATCTATTATTATCTATCTCTCTGCTAATGTGATTTAAAATAGTTTGGGATAGTGAGACCCGACCCCTAAACGGCAACGTTTTCTCGTTTATTTTTTTTGTTATTTCAGTTTTCATTTTATTTTTGTTTTTAAATATCTTTTTTTTTTTTTGCCATGAATGTTTAAAAGTTTTTAAGTGGTTTTTAGATTCTAACTTTTGGATTTTGGTTTTTATATTTTGTAAAAAAATAAAATAAAAAATAAATGGAAAACTTGAAAACAATTATGAATTCTCACGTTCAAAACTCAAAAACTGAAAAAAAAATCGTTTTTTGTTTAGAAATTTGTAGAAATTTATAGAATCTAGATTTCTTATTTTTTATGGAATCAATTTTTTATATAATCTTAATTGGATAATTAAGTGGATTTTGAAAAATCAAAAACTAAAACCCATGGTAGAAACTACTACTATTCAAGGAAAAATCTTCATTCAACCAAAATACGTGTAAATTATGGCTTTGTAGCTAAAGTTTATAAAGTAGAGCAGTGAGATCAACTTTGTCCTGCATTAACCAAGTAAATAACAGAGCATGAAAAAAAAAAAGAGCTAAGCAAAGGATAAAAAAACTATTCTGTTACGCCACGCCGGACCTCCATTCAATATCAGGTGATCCATTTTCTCTTTGTCACATTTTTGTCCATGTCTCAGAAGAGCGAGTTTGCTTCAAACTCTGAAACTAAGAGATCTAAAATACGGGGTTAATTGACCAATCTGATCAAAATAAGATATGTACCGAGACCACTTTTTTGGGAACACTTGAGATTTAAAATTAATTCATAGCTAAATATTTTTATATGGATGAGATGATCTAAGTAAAACATTTCTATTTTTTTAAAAAAACTTTTTCTTTGATAAAATATTTATAAAATATATATGTTATGATTATTTTTAACTTGGGAGTTGAAATTTGTTTTTTACGAGAATGAAAGATCTTCCAAAGAGTTAAAGTACATGATTGATTGTACTGTATTTCTATCCTAAGTTTTCTAAAGCACAATTTTTGTGCCTTAAGGGATGTAACTTTTCAAATATTATTAACAAAACATTTATGTAATTTATTTTATTGGTGTACTTTAAATTTAAGACCAAAAAAAAAGATATAGTAATGTACAAGACATAGTAGTGTACGAGCTATTATAGTGTATTAAACGTGAGAAACTTGTTTTACCAATTGTGAATAGTAAATGACATATATGACTAATTATTAAAAAAAAAACATGTCATATGACAAATTATCTCTTTAATTTGTTTATTTTTATTATATGGTTCCTCAAGCGTTAATCTTTAAGCTAAACTCCACCAGAATTAATATTATATATTTAAAGTGTAAGATTTACAGACAAATAATGAATTATTTTCACTATTTTATATTAAACTACTATTTTATATTAAAAATTGTTAATCATAAAAAAACTATGCATTTATAATCAACTTCAAATGTTTTTTTAATATGTGTGAAAATCCTACAAATAGGATTAATAAGGAACATAGTTACAGAAAAATATGTTTCTACTATTTTGAAGTATTTGATTTGAAAGTATATTTTAAAAATTTTTGTAGAGATTAAGAGTTTGAATTTTTTTTTTATAGCATTTTTAGTTAAAATTAGATTTGATTGGGTTAGTTTGTTGATTTATTTTAAAAATATATGTTTCTACGATTTTAAGTATTTGATTTGAAATTTTTTTTTATATAGAGATTAAGAGTTTGTTTCAAAGGAGTTTGAATTTTGGGAAATATTTTTACAAAAATGTTAAATTTATATTAGATAAAATTAATGGTTATAAAGAAAATAAATTTAAAAGAAGAAAATTAAAAAGGGTAAAAGTGTCATCTTTCTAGGGGACACTTGGCAGTGTCTCATAGCTCTATAGAATAGTAACCTCACTTTATTATATAAGATAAATATATATATATATAAATAGCAACCTCACTTTATTATATAAGATAATCAAATCTTTCGGACGGTACATTGTACTCTAAACACATGAACTCAAAACTGTTTTCTGTTTTGTTCCTCATCAACACTTCAACAATGTTGCTCCTTCGATTATGTTTCAGGCACCAGAAGGATCAAGACCAATGAATGTACATTTTACATTTCTCTGTTTTATGTAAATACGAACTTTCCAGCTTTGTTGGAACTGGACTAGAGTCATGTTGGTACCGGGTTTAACACCCTATCACCCAAATCAAGATCCATTCATTCTTAAGCCCAATAAATTTTGGCCCATCAAGATATAAAGCGCCGACTTGAACAAGTAGCGCCGACCAGAGAGAAAAAACAATCCTACTCGAAAAGGGAAAGAGTGAAGAAATATGAAAGCCCGATTAAGGCCAAACCGACTTAAGCTGTCTTCGATTCACTATAAAAGAAGAAGTCTTGAGACATTGAGAGGCATCCACTAATCGCTAAGAAGACCAAAGTTCTAGATTTCTCATACCTTTTGTCTTCTTTGCTCATAGACCCTAAATCTTTCTTGTTACTTGTTCAACACATCATCAATAAAATGCCTATTACTACAATTTAATCTTTGAAACCCTAATTCTTATTGTTTTGAGCATACGGTACAACAATTACCGCCGTCTGTGGGGATTCCAACAAAAAATTCTCATTCAAAGATGGTTGGAGTAGATGCTATAATCCGTTCTGAAGAACAAATTCCACCGCAAAATTCTCAAGATCAACAAGTCGACGATCCACCCATTGTGGATCCCCATCTGTTCAGCGGAGTCATCCCTCCACCAAACAACGGAGTCATTCCTCCAAGAAACAACAGAGTCATCCCTCCAGAAAACATCGGCCATATACCTCCAGGAAAAAAACGGAGTTGCACCGACCAACACCAGTGCAGCCACTCAGGCCCAATCCGTGCCACTTGCATACTTATCGCTCTTAATTCAGCTTCTCACCGACATAATTACCAGAGAACGGTTCTCAGTACACCGACGTCCGATATACTCGCTCGGAACATCTACCCTACCTTGAACCAGGTTGTCACACTGCAGACGCTTACTCTTCAATTGATGTTCGAAGAACTCGCCCATACCAGAGAAGGAGAAGCAGATCTCCAACAGACGATCAAAACCCTCAAGTTGCAGATGCATAAGGAAAAAATCTTGGCCCCAGATATAGACAGAGTCCTTGAGGAAGCTCAGAAAATTCCATTAACCGAACGCATATCTAGAGCCGACATGAGCAGTGCCATCAAGATAAAGATACCAAAACTACGACATCACAACTCCCGGGATGAAGGATCATATCGGCCACATGACTGCTTTCACCATCGCCACTGGTCGAGCTTGCATACCCGCAAAAGATAGAGACACAATCTTGTGTCAACTATTCATTGAAAAGCTAAGCGGTGCCGAGCTCCGATGGTTCGCTAAATTGAAACCTCACACCATCAACTCTTTTGCCGACCTCTCTCAAGCTTTCGTGAAACAGTACTCGATACTAATACCACACAGAGAATCAAGCGCCCACCTATGGAACGTCAAGCAAGAAAGCATCAAAATCTTGCGATATTTTATCAAACAATTCAAGAAGGTCACATCTCGTGTAATGATGGACGACGCAACCTCCATCGAAGCCCTACGCAAAGGCTTGTGGTATGAAGGTCGGTTTTGCAAAACCTTGAGTTCCAATAAGCCAATATCTCTGGAGGATGCATTACACCGAGCTACAGTTTACATTAATACTGAGGAGGAACATAATTTACTGAAGAAACAGCACGCTCCATGCACTTCGTTGACCTCGTCAAAAGAAAAACCCAAAGAAGTATACCGCGAACCTTGGCTTCACCTTGATAGCTACGATAAGGGGAAATGAATTGATTCTACATATCACATCAGCAGTGAACAGTTTTCCTTGCTAAGGAACAAGTACATCCTTCCCGATGCTTGGCCTGAAGAAAACTCAAACAGTCAAAAGTCTAGATCGGACGACTATAACCGCTCTGAGTATGAAGAATCTAGCTGACCTAGCAAAAATTGATGTGGCAGTTTGTCAACTCTTACTGTGATTTCCATAGAGTATCAGGACACACTCGACCTCAAACTGTCGTCATCCTTACGATGAGCTCTATAAAGAGTATAATAGAGGTGAACTGCTAGACGTGGCTCCTAGGTCATACGAACCACGAAGAAGAGATTACAAACCAAGTCAATCCGATCAACCAGAAGCAAACAAGAAGAATATACATGTTCTATGACTGTACACGTTTTTTTGTTGTAAATCCTGAATGATGTACTACTTTTTGAATAGCCTAGAAACAGACCTTCATAACTTTTGCAATCAAAATTTCCAAGATAGTCTTTGTTAATGCGTATGTAACATCTACATCCAAACATATGAAAGTAGCTTAGATTCAAATTCTTTCCTTCCATAGCTCATATGGAGTTTTTGTCGTATCTCTCCTAACGTACACCCTATTGATGATATAGCATGATGTGTTTAAAGCTTCTGCCCAAAACTTTAGTGATATTTGATTGCCATGTATCATTGCTCGTGCCCTCTCCTGAAGAGTCCTATTCTTCCTTTCATCTACTTAATTTTGTTGAGATGTTCTTGGAGCTGAAAACTGATGAGCAATTCCATGACTTTCACAAAATTCTTTCATGGATTCATTTTGAATTTCTCCTCATGATCACTCCTAGTTCTCTTGATGCCTCCTCTTTCATTTATTAGCTGAAGTGCCTAAATTCTAAAGCTATATGCTGTGTCAGATTTTTCTCAAATAAATCTCACCCAAGTATATCTTGAAAAATCATCTACTAACACAAACACATACTTCTTTCCTGCCACACTTTCAACTTGCATAGGACCCATCAAATCCATGTGGACTAAATCCAATACTGATTTTGTTTGAATATCTAGAAACTTCTTATGTTGAAACTTAACCTGCTTCCCTTTGTTACAAGGAGCACAAACCATCTTGTCTTCTCCCTTAAGTTGAGGTACACCCCAAACTATCTCCTTATTAACAAGAGTGGCTAAATTCTGTGTATTCATATGCCCTAATCGTTGATGCCACTTGTTGAGATCATCTTTTGAAGAGAAACAATTGTTTCTAATTGTTGAATTGTTAACTTTTCTATATTTTTAATATATATAACTAATTTCAACTTTTAAATTTTTATCTAAACAAACGTATTAATAGATAAGGGAGTATTTATATTTTATAATTATTATTTTAATTTTTATGTGTAATTTTAACTTGCTATTTTTTTCTTTAGTGTTTATAAATAATTTTATTTTGTTCGTTTAATATATATTTGTAGTTTTATAATATACATATATTTATAAATATTTATAATATATGTAACGTTGTTTCTTCATCGAAAAGAGTCATATACAATTATAAGCTAGAGTATTAATTATATGTATTATATAATCATTCAAAATAATTTGAAAATAATATCAAACAAAGGTGATAGAAGAATCATAATTCATACTATTTAATTGAAATATTAAATATGAAAATAATTGTGTTTGGGTGTAAAGATTTGTAATATTAGATAAAAAAAAATAAATAGTGTTTGGATGCAAAAATAAAACTATCTCTTTTAATTCTCATTTACGTACTCTTGAAAATATGTTTGGTAATAGGTCCACGAGTACCTCTTTTTAATAGTATAGCGATAGTTAATTGCTTCAAAGAAACTATATTAATTTGGTTTTCATGTAATATAGTTGATTAGTAGACTGAATTATTCCACGAGAATGTCTGAATGTGCAACAATGTTTGTCTTCCACTATTACTTCGTTGTTCTCAAGTTACTTTGAAATATCATTGGGTAATTTGGTCTCATTTGATTATATTGAATTAATTTTATTTATCTTAATATATTTCGTTTGGTCTCAGTATTGGGTCTCAATACAGTTTGATTTGTCTCAGTTTAATGTCAGGGAACTGAAAATTTGAAGAAATGAAGGCTTGGACTTGGAGAACTGAAGATTGGAGATGAACTTTGAAATCTCAGTTTAGTAGTATCAAACTATCATTCTTCTTTGCATTTTCTTAACTTAACTCTATTTACCTTTTGAATCTCTTGTTTTTAATATTTTGGTTTTCGGATGATTGGTTTATTATCACTCGTCTTCTCATCATCTAAAATCTCATCATCCATTTTCTTTTTATCATCATTTTTCTTCTTCTTACCAACCTTCTTCTTCTTATTTACCTTCTTAGTTCTTATTATTATCACCCTGCTTCTCTTTATTTGGTATAGTCTCCACGACCTTATGTATATAGCAATTTTTGGCTATTTTACATTTCTAATATTTCGTTCGAAATACATCTTCAAAATTTGTATTACTTTAATTTCATCATTAGTATCATGCAATCAAAGGCATGTTGTACTAGTTAATGCCAAATTATACTTTTCTGATTTATACTTTTAAATTTTAGGTTTTGGTCCGCGGGTCAAACCCAATTTTTATGGATAAGCGGATAAATGGCTGGTTGGGTATGTAATTTTATTAAGATGTTAGGGTTTAAAAGGTAATTGTCTTAATTTTTGATTTAAATTCAATCCAATGAATAGTAGTAAATTAAGAGGGGGCAATTGAGACTGAGCTTTCACATGTAAGGACAATTGAGCATATGATTCTAAGATAAACAATATCCCAAACTCTGATTTCGACTCTCAACTCCAGTGGTTCTTGGATTGAAGTTCATATAATTAGATTTAGGGATTTTAGGATTTTTTTAGCTGAAAAAGAAAAGAAAATTTAGAAGAATGAGAAGAGAAAAATTCAGAAAAGAAACAAAAAAGAGGTGACCAAAAAAAAAAGAAAAGATAAACGACAAAGAGACCAATAAGAAAAAATAAGGTTAATTGTGTGAATTTAGGTCGGGTTAGGATGGGTAATCAGATTCCTCGGGTTGGGTTTGTAATTTTAGGTACTTGATATGAGTTTTTGGATTTTTCACAAGTTTGATTTAAAATAAATTGTAAAAAACAAAAAGCATAACTATGGCATCTGAGAACACTTTTTCCAATCTGAGAACACTATTCAGGTTCTGAAAGCATCAAGGGCTGAAGCTCAAGCAGATACTCAGTGTGGAAAAATGCAGTGTTGATGCTGCAGGCCACTCAGTCTTTAACAATTATCATTTTTTTGCAGGATTCTACCGTTTGGGAATCACTATTGGTAGAGGCTAAACCAAGTGGTGGTATTCCAGTGGTTTGAAGTTGGGTATATACCTGTCTCAAGACCTGGGTTCGATTCTACTTGGCCACCCAACCCACAGCAAAGCTATGCGAAAAGGAAGCTGGCATAAAGGGGGTTAGTTTGGACCGAAGGCCCGGATAAACCTCTGGATTACAAAAAAAAAAAAAAAAAAAAAACCATTGGTAGAGGCTGAGGTGCCTTTCATATTGGCCACTCAAAAGAATAGCGGCTACGAGACTGCACATCACTTTTAATCATCATCAATAATGTTTTTTGGACAGATTATAAGGGGGCTTAATAGCCATGGAAGGCAAGAGATGACAAGGAAATGGATTAATATCCATAAACCCTATTTTGGAGCCTTTTTGAGACATATACAATCGTCAAACGCAATACGAGTTTTAAAAGCGGTGCATGCTGGCTGGAAATATTTTGGTAACTTCGAAGATCATGAGACAGCAAGAGTTGTGGTAGTCTGGGATCCCCGAATACATATGGTACTCTACCAGGTCTTAGCTCAACTAGTTACTTGTGGATTCTTTTTACCAGCTGAAAATCTGAACATAACAATCTCATTTGTTTATAAATTCAATGTACCAGAGCTAAGAGTCTTTTTGTGGGATGAATTGATTCAACTAAGCACTACATCTCCTCTACCTAGGTTCCCTTGGGCTGTTGTTGGTGACCTTACTCAAATTTTGAGAAGGGACCATCATTCAGCATTCCCAAGCCGGATATTGATACACTTTTGTTTTTTCTATACAGGATTCAAATCTATGTGAGGCGCTATCCAAAGGTCTATCCTTCACGTGGTGAAATCACCGAGAGATCGACCCAGTTTCAAAGCACATTGACCACACCCTTATCAACGAGCATTGAGGCCACAACTTTTCCTGATTCTTACTCAGAGTTTCTCGAGCCTGAACAATCTGACAATGCACCTTGTTTCTTCTACATTCCGAGTTTGAAACAGTGATAAAGTCTTTCAAGTTCTTGTAGCACATTATTAATCATGCTTCATATATGGATCTGGTTACATCAGATTGGACTGCATGCATATTATTGAATCTAAACAGTTTTACTTGGTTAGAGCTCTCAAACTTCTAAAGCCAAGTCTTAGGAGACTAAAGAGAACACAGTAAAGTGGGATTTCACTAAGGGTAAATGAGAAGGCATATGAGTTTGGTGGTACACAAAAAATAATTCTTATTTCTCCTACATCAGAGCTAGCCCGTGAGGAGAATATTGTGTGTGAGGCCTGGTCCAAGCTAGCTCTAGCAGAAGAGAAATTTTATAGACAGAGGTCAAGAGTGTGTTGGCTGGCCCTTGGAGACAGTAATACATCATTTTTTCACAAAACTGTCATTCAACACAACTCACAGAATCATATTCACTTTTTGAAGGATGTGAATCAAGAATAATCTCTTCTCCCCTGACCAGTTAATGGACCAAGCCGAGAACTACTAATACAAGTTCATCTTTGGAGAAACTGATTTGCCAAGCTCACCGGTCTCACTAGAAGCATTTCAAGCTTTGCTTTCTTTCTGGTGCTCAAATGCGCATAGTGATCTTCCCTTACAGCAAGTCACAAATAAAGAGGTACGGGCCATTGTATTCTCTAAGCCTTTGAATAAATGTTCTGGACCGGATGGGTACCATGTGGATTTCTATAGGTCAGCTTGGAGTGTGGTGGGCAAAGATCTGATTGAGG